>QLPN01008218.1:0-73402 GCA_003314395.1 Albatrellus ellisii
GAGTTAATCAGCAAACAATGAGAAATTGCAAAACATTGAATCAATTTTGGAAGTCACTGTATATGGCTCACATGATAGTCATACATAGGCTGTAGATCAATGTGTCCTCCTCACAGATGCATGTGATAAAGTATCAGATCTTCTGAAGGACCACATATATGCTGACTTCCAACTTGCAATGAAGGACTGGGACAAGCTTGAAGTGATTTGAGAGGTGCTTCAGGTATGTTCCAAGTCAAAATTAACTAATTCATATTCTAACCTGGGGTACAGGAGCCATCTGATGTCCAGCAGACATTCTTGAGGGAGTATAACCCTACAGTCTGGCACATCATCCCTTTGCTTGAGTCCCTCATCAAGTGGTGGTGGACAATGGCTGAACATCCATGCTATTGAACCATTCACAATGCAATTACAAACAGAGTGGAAAGCTTTGAAAAGTGGTACCAGAAGGTCAATGGTACATCAGATACTTACTTTATCTGTCTTGGTATGTGCATACCTTTTATCTGCTTTGTGATGCCTGAATATATTTCCAGTTCTTGATCCTAATGTGAAAGATTTGTATTGTTGTAGCCATTGGTCAGCTGATCAATATGATGCCAGTATGGAATGGCTTAGAGATGTCATATGTCACTTGTTGTCACTCTTTCTGTAACCTATTTGACAAAACCTTCAAGTTTGACCAATATTACACTCCACCCACTTCTACTACATTGGCATCCACTCATGTGGTCAGCCACTTGGAGGGTATGTGTCAGAACGTACTTATTTTTCTCTTCATTTTACAATTTCTTTCATCCTTATCACTCAAGATCTACTAGAGATATCTTATCTCATCTTATCAGATCATCAGTAGATCTTATCGCGATTATCTATGACTCATACTCATTTACTCATCGGGCCACTTACTGTACATTTATGACTACATTTCCCACAGACACTTACTGATGCAGTGCTATGCTGTGCATTGCTTACTGATACTTCACACAGATGCTGCGCATCTTATTTACATACACCTACCCTATAGTGACAGCACATGGCCTGTGCGCCGATCCCTATAGTATATAAAGACTCTCATGTAGTAGATAGCTCTTCAGCTTTATACATCTGAGATATCCGCTATACAGCGTGACTATTCTAAGGTGTATTGTCTCCTTCCTCACCAATCCCCCTTCCTCTTCAGTTGTGACCTCGCTGTCCTAGCGTGTGCCTCACAGTATGTCATACCCCATGCTCCAAATGCCTCTATTTCTATACTTAAGACTTTGACAGTGAAGAACTCTATCTCAGCTTCCATGCATTATGGTGGTTCCTATCTTCTGGAAGCTGTGCAGTCTTTCTGTCAAGAGGAAAAGGTGGTGGGGAGTCCTCAGGATGAATTGAAACTGTACCTGGAATCTGGGCCCAAGCCAACAGACAATGTCATTGGATGGTGGGGCCATCAAATGGACTCAAGATACTCAATGATGTGACAAATTGCATGCAACTACCTTGCCACCCAAGGATCAGCCACCCCATCAGAATAAGCTTTCAGCAGTGGTGGAATCACAGGTACTGCCCATTGAAACAGCCTGTCTACTGATATCTTTGAATCTCTACAAATTCTCAAGAGTGCATATTGTAATCAGCACATGGCTGCTGTTCAGGCAGTTGGACATGTTGATGCCCTTATTGTGGCATTTGATGAGGTTGACTATAGTTCAGATGAAGAGGAATAGTAACTTCTACACTTTCAGTCCAAAAATTGAAATTGTCTTAAATTTTGTTTTTATACTATGACAAAGTTTGGTTCATCATTCAAACCCCCTTCAACCTGAACTGAACACTCTTGAACCTGAACTGAATGCTCCTGAACCTGAACCTGGAGGTTCAGGTTCAAGTTCTGGCATTTCTCTCCCCCAAACCTAAGGTTTTGTTCTAGGTTCTCCAAAATCCCTTGAAGAACCAAACCAAACCAAACTTTGCCAGCACTAGTGAGGGCACAGGGTTTATGGTGGAAGGATAGATGGGGAGGTGTTTTGGATTGGTGTATTGGTTTGGAAATTGGTGTTGGTTTGTGAACTGGGATTGGTCTGTAAATAGATAGAGAAATGTTTCCTTTTATTCCCTATTGCAACAGCCTGTGTCTACCTCTTTAGGGCTGCCTACCATACCATATATGGCTATGGCCATATACATTATGGTACATGTACGACTACCCTCTGTACTGTCACCTGTACTGTATGCCTTTATTTCAAAGCCTCTGACAGTACAGTATGGTGTACAAGACAGCCATAATTTCCAGGTACAGGCCATATGGCTACAGCTGTATACATGTATGGCTACCCTCTAGGGCTGCCTAGCATACTGTATACAGCTACAGCCAAGATGGCTGTAATATCCAGGTAGTACAGGGACTCAATATGGTCTAGTTAAATTCAATAATATATTCACAACATGACTATCTACTGGTTGACTCAGTGCTTCCACGTTGGCCCATAAGTACATCATCAGCATCATAGTACCACACATGTTCTGGTTCAGTAGGACTAGTAGAAAGTGCATTAGAAGAGTTAGGCATGAATTTGAAGAGGAATTATTGAATGAAGTGCAAACAAAAGATGCAGCCCTCTTATGCAGTTGAGTATTTTCAAATTCCACAGCTGGTTGGCAAGCAAAAACATATATTTGAAATGGTGCTATGGTATCTTAATGGTAGCCCTTCATCAAGAGTAGTGAGAATTTGAAATGGTACTATGGTAGATTGATGGTAGCCCTTTGTTGAGTAGCAAGAGCATTTGAAATGGTACCATGGTAGTTTGATGGCAGCATATCCAAATCCAAGACAGGAGAGACATAAGGTCTGACTCCTGATTTGGATCCATGATAGGGGACCAGTGATGTTGGCAGCTCAGCTCAAAACCACAAGCTGTCCAGGGCTGAGCCTGCGGGGGCCAGGCCAACATGGGCCATGTCAATGGCTCTGAGGGGCTCACAGCTCAGGCTTGAGGTATGAAAAGCCTGAAGCCATGGCCCAAGCTGCAGCTTTTGGTTGCTGAATTCAGACCTCTGCACCTGGACTTTTGTGATCAACAACTGTGCAATTTTATTTCCTGGTATAAAAGTATATTTATTGTTGTTATTAGTTAAAATTGTCATCATGTCAACAGCAAGAGTGCCCCATGATAGACACCAACCTGTTCCTTCAAGCCACTTAATTCTAATGCCACTCAGCCTGCACTGACATCTCATCACCAGAGCATTGTGTTTGCCCAGGCCAAAGAAGCAGCAGAGACAGAGAAGGATCAGAATCTTAGTGCTCCATCAACCAGGTCCATCAATCAACAGCAAGATGACAATCAATCACTACCATGTATGACCAGACTAACTAGCATAAAATTAGCAAGTTTACTGGTAACAAGCCATGGCTATCAGGCTGAGCTGAGCTGTAACATCACTATAGGGGACGTAGAGTTGAACCTATCAATACTGACAGATGCATGATGCATATTTGAGGTCAGCAGAGTTTGATATTGATTGATCATCTTACAGTTGAACTGAAGGTTAAGCTTCTGGAGTTCAAACTGTAAACTGACTAGCATATGGCCCATATATACAGCTTGACAGCATTGCTTATATGGTACAGTGTCAGAATGCAGGTGGATGTGGTGCAGTGGTGAAGGTGATGGGATGTGACTAAAAGGGGAGGAGAGTCCTGATGCACAGCAGGAGATGGTGATAGACAATGAGGGTGATGGTCCAGCCCAAGATGAGGGCAGAGAAGCAGATGACAAACATCAGGAGGGCAAACTCCATGACAGGAGTGCAAAGGAGGGTATAGAAGTGGATGGTATTAAAGAGTGGTGCTGCTAAGAGCAGCCTATTGGATGGTCTTAGGGTAGGTCTGCTATAACAATACCCCTGGTAACAAGGTAATGGATACACATTTGATAAGTGTAATAACCATTCCTGATGACGATGAAGAGAGGGATCAACAAGATAGTGATGAGGATGATACTGCTGATGACTAAATGAGGATCCAGAGTGATGAATTTAGGATGTCTTAGCAATGCTTAGAGTGACTTAGAGATCTTAGACTTAGTTTTTAGAGTGAAGCAAGTTTGTAACGAGCTTAGGTCAAGCACAGTATAGGAGAATCCCTAGATTGTGAAGTTGACAAGACTGGGGTTTAAGACCACCAGTCTTTCAACTATTTATACCAAACCAGAGTCCTAAAGATAGTATGAGTAAATAAGGTTCACGGATCAACAATGATTGCACAGCAATCAACAAAGTCACATGACCTAAGATGTGTCCATGAATATAGTAAGTGGCTCAGCCACAAGCACAAAATGAATGAGAGGTAAACAGAGATAAACAAAGGTGAGAAAAGTGAGTCTTTGCTAATTGTATAGTAATAGTCCTTAGCAAGTAAATGTAAATAAATAAATAAAGGTAAAAGAGAAAGAGATAAGTCTTTATAGTACTTGGAGCTGTGAGGCCAATGTTTGCCAGCAAGGTCACACAATGTAAGGGAAGGGAAAAGGGCTAACAAGAGGGATGAGATCATGCTTAAGCAAATGGATATCCCAGATGTATTCAGCTGAAGAGAGAGTACAATACAAGTACTCTATATATACTAAAGGGAACCTGTGCACAGACCATGTATGTACTGTAGGGCAGGCATATCATAAAGGAATGTGCAGCATTCCTGTGAATGATCAATAAGCAACTTGCACAGCATCAGTAAGGATGCACAGCATCTGTGAGAAGCTCTGTAAGTGACTGTGAGAATATGTGTCATATATGTATAGTGATCAGGCTGATGACAAATGATGAATGAGTCATATATAATCACAATAAGATCTATCAATGATCTGATAAGGTATCTCTTGTAGATCTTGAGCAATAAGCCTGAAAGAAATCATAAAATGAAAATAAAAATAAAATGCGTCCTGACAGGAGCTAAGCTCACACTTAAGTACTATAAAGACAAAAGGAAATGAGTCCTTACTATAAGTTGGAGCTAAGCTCACAGCTGTAGTTAATACTATTGACGCACTAATGTGCTGACTAACGAACTCATCTCTTTTTGGATACCTACTGTACACACATGCATACACACACACACATGAGTACACAGTTCCCCTACACATATGACTCATGGTCTGTGCACTAGAGCACTTACTATATATATATAGTAGATACCGTACAACAATGACAAGAACTATTCAAGTTCCCTACTCACATATGACCTGTGTTTCACAGGTTATGGGCCCTGCCCAGGTCATACTCTCTCACTCTCTCTCGCTCCTTGCAACAACTCTTCAACTCGTTTTGCTATCTCCCTACATCATCAGCACTCTTCTTGCATTTTACTATCTCCACACCACACTCTCAGTATCAGTCCCAAAAATCTCCATCATCCTAGAAGGTGCCAACAACTATCACCACTGGGCAAATGTCGTCAAATCCGCGCTTGTCATTATGGGAGTATGGTACACTGTTGTCAAGCCAAAACCCCTTCCCATCACATCTGTCGAGAATGTTGAGGGCGGCTTACCACAGGAAACCATCACAAACCTCGACAACATACACCTCTGGGAAGAAAACAACACCATCACTAAAGCTGTAATCTCCATGCACTGTGGACTACAGCCTGCTACCTCCATTGCCTCAGAATATGTGAACACTGCGCGTGCTTGGGAGTTGCTGAAAGGAGTATATGGGTGGCAAACCGCAATGAGCACATTCGTCACATTCCAATCTCTCATGACATGCAAATACGACATCAACTTACCTCTTGCACCACAAATCGATGCACTCCTACTCACACAAGATCACCTTGACAACTCCAGAATCATGGTAACAGAACAGCAGATGACCTTCATGCTACTCCATGTGCTCCCTTCCTCATGGAGTCACTTCACCTCCTCCGTCTTAGCTTCTTCCAATATCAGACAGCTCAATCTTGGAATCATATGAGGACGAATATTAGATGAAGAAGCACGCACCAAGCCACACCCAACTCTCTCTGCTTTTCAAGCACCTCGCAATGGCAACCAGCACAATGGCAAGTTCTGCTCTCACTGCAAACGAAAAAATCACACTGTGGAGAACTGTTGGACATTGCATGGAATGCCTGACAATGTGAAGAGCAGGTTAGACAAAAAGAAAGGAACAGTGGACGCAGGACCTAGTTTAAATGTCATGTCTTCCATATCTTCTGCTTCCATATTCAACACTTGCTACTACAATGGCAGAGAAACCACTTGGATGCTTGATTCTGGTTGCACTGACCACATCACGCCCCATTGTGATGATCTTGATTCCTACTGTAATGCGCAACAGCAGGTTTGGGTTGGTAATGGAACTACCACTCCATGCTTCGGTTATGGTTCCTGCACTTGTTGTCATACATTACCTGACAAGACCGATGTCTCGCTCTTGCTCTCTAGGGTTCTCCACGTTCCAGGGGCATCGGGCAGGTTTCTCTCTGTCAGCAAACGTACTAGCAACAGGTTCATTGTCTCCTTTGATGGGAACTCCTGTTCCATCTCCAGGAATGGACACACCCTTAGTATCAGCCACCTTCGAGAAGGAATGTACTGGGTTACGCTCAAGGCTCTCACGAGTCTACATGCAATCACGTCGGCACACCTTTGGCATGAGCAACTTGGCCACCTCTCCGAAGAAGTAGTACACTGGATCACCCCATCACAGCTGACCGGCTTTGTTCCTCCTATTGGCCCCTCTCTGATGATGCCCTACACTGGGTGCCTACAAGGCAAGATGCTGTGCTCGCCCTTCCACCTATCCAAGACCTGTGCCACTGAAGTTCTCAACCTCAACCATTCGGACCTTGTTGGGGCTGTTGGCACTGTGTCTGTGGGCTCTGGCAACATTTACTTTGCCACCTTTCTCGACGATTACTCCGGGTTTGGCATCATTTATCCTTTGCATTCCAAAGACCAGCTGTCTGGCATGCTGGATCACTATCTAGCCTGGGCTCACTCCGTTTTTGGTCGCTGGCTGCATTCACTCCAGACTGACAGGGGTGGTGAGTATGTCAATCACAAGGTTAAAGCACTTCTGGATGCAAAAGGGGTTGCTCACCAGCTTACTGTACCCTACTCGCCACAGCAGAATGGTCGTGCCAAGCACTGGAACCACACCATCCTGGATCACACCCTTTCCCTCCTTCACCACTCTGGTCTCTCCCCAGGGTTCTGGGAATATGCTGTCCGCACTGCCATGCACACGTATAACCTCTCCCCAGCTAAGCATCTTGGCTGGCATGCCCCCCTTTCGCTCTGGGATTCCTCTGTGGGACCTCCTGACGTTTCGCATCTCTGTGTGTTCAGTTGTCATGCCTGGGTGAAGGTCCCAGACCATCAGCACACCAAACTCTCTGTTCGCTCCCATGCTCTCACCTTTATTGGGTATGAGGCCAGTATGAAAGGCTGGCTCTTCTGGGACTCTGCCTCCCACCGGTGCATTGTCAGCCGCAATGTCGTGTTCGAAGAGGACTTGTTCCCCACACTCAACACCTCTTTGCGTCTTTCCATCCCCATCATTCTTCCTTCCACTGCCACTCCCACCCCTCTTGACAACTCCAATCTCAACTCCACCTCTTGATGGCAGGGGACAATGACAAGGATGCTCCAGATGACAATGAGGGTGCTCCTGATGACAACGTCAATGACAGCACTCTGGATGGTGCTCCAGACCACAATAACAGTCTTGTTGCTCCCGTGGATGCTATTGGTCCTGGTATTGGTGAGCCCACCGTGCTCCCTGATCACCCTCCTGACATGCCCCCTGCACCTGCTGTGCCTCACATGGTGGCCCCAGCTGCTCCCATGCCTGTCACTCCTCTGCATGTCAGTGCTCTGCCTCCTGCACTGCCTCGGGTGTGCACTTGACATATGGTGTGCCAGGACAACAGTGTCACACCTCTCGCACTGCACCATCATCCTGCCTTATCCCCCAGCCTTCAGCGTCCTCATCACCATGCTCTCCATGATGACATACCTGTTGTACGTCGCTCCAAACGGCTTGCTGTGTGTCCAGCTCGCTTTCATGATAGTACATATGGTTCCCATTTGTTCACTGACATCCTTGGTGAGGGGGGGTTACATGACAACAACAACAACAACAACAACAACAACAACAACAACAACATCTTTGCAATGCCTCAAGCCAGACCTTCCATCTCCGCGATTCTTTCCCACACCATCTCACATGACCCACTTACTCTCAAGCAAGCCCTCTCTGGCCCCAATAGTGATGCCTGGAGGTCTGCCTGCAACAAGGAACTCTCCTCCCTTCAAGACCTCCATACCTGGGAGTTGGTAGACCTACCACCCAGTCACAACCTTGTAGGAAACAAATGGGTCTTCAAGCAAAAGGCTGATGGACGCTACAAAGCACGACTCATCACAAAAGGATATACCCAGATTCATGGCATCGACTACACTGAAACCTTTTCTCCAGTCACAAGGTTTGAGTCACTCCGCACACTTCTTGCCATAGTGGCCTTGGAAGACTGGGAAATCCACTCCATGGACGTGAAATCTGCATTCCTCAATGGTGACCTTGACAAAGAAATTTACATGGATCAGCCACATGGTTTCGTCATCCCAGGAATGGAAGGAAAGGTATGTTGCTTGACAAAAGTGATATATGGTCTTAAGCAAGCATCACGTTGATGAGCATCACACACACGTAACACCAGAAAACGACCATCAGCGACATCAGGTGAACACAGCGACATTAATGCGCCACACACGGAAATCATCCACAGTCACTATAATCATGCATTCACGCAGGCGTCGGAAAACAATACCGGGTTGGCCAACGAGGGATAGGACGAATAGGCCGAGGCATGGTCTAGACCCACTAAAGTAACCATGGAGGTACAAGTTGCAAAGTCAGCATTTGGTGCGATCGGCACTATTCCTCTTTTGCTCATCTGCTATAGTATGATACTCTATTCACTCGCATACAGACTCCACTTCATTTCAAATATCCCTATGATCGACCCTACACTGTAAATTTTCTGTTGTGTTTTGTTGTGCTCCAGTCTTGGAGCTAGGCTTGTATTTAGATAGCACATCATCCGTCGAAATGACCAGATTCCCCCTGCCCTCAATTCGACTTCTTCTCCCATCCGAGTCGATTATCAAAAAGCAAATATCAACCTTCCCTCCGTGTGTCTTATTAACAAGAAAAGTGTGCGTTCCCCGTAAGTCACGTCTATCATTGCATTGCGTAGTGTTCTCCATTGCGTTCTCCATTTCGTTCTCCATTGCATTGTGCTGCATTGCGTTCTCCACTGCGTTGCGTTTTGTTTCCACTACATTGGGTTCTCTATCATGCTCTCTATTGTGTCATTTTATATCCATCTTATCGCGTCATATCATCAGTTTATTACCCAAGTCACGTCCCTCTAGTAGCTGTCGTCAAATCACACTATCGCCCTTATCGCCCTTAACTACTAATACTCTCTACTTTGGTGTCTAGGGAACTTTACGGCTCACACCCTCCAGCTAGTGCAGTGGTTGTGGTTACTTTCCCCTCTCAGCCCGGCACTGCACATATCAATGTCAATGGCACCACAAAATGCATGGCGCACTCCTCAATCTGTCCTTCACCTGCACCCTTTCTGACTCTGGCATTTATGTCTCCACATCATCTTCCAAACCCCTCATCATAGTGCTATATGTGGATGACATCACCATACTTGGCAGGTCCCTAGAAGAAGTGGAAGCATGCAAAGGTGTCCTGAAGTCCCTGTTCCAAATGACGGACTTAGGCAAGATTAAATCGTACCTCAGCTTGCATGTCACAAGAGACCGCTCAAAACGCATGCTCGACATTGATCAAGAAACCTACATCTGGGACGTCCTTGACTGCTTCCACCTAACTGATTGTAATCCCACCACCACTCCTTTTCCTCCAAACGCATTGCCCTCTAAAGCAGGGGCTGATTACTCTGCTTCTTTGTCTCTACAGAGTGATTACCAACAGCTCGTTGGCTCCCTGCTCTATGCTGCAATAGTCTCCTGTCCTGATATCTCCTTCACCATGATGAAGCTTTCACAATTCCTCTCTAATCCTCTTCCAGACCATCTGCTCCTTGCCCGACACGTCTTACGCTACCTAAAGGGTACCATTCATCACCATATACAGTACGGACAAGATAAAGAGGCAGGTGTAGTTGGTTTTTCAGACTCAGACTGGGCAGCCGATAAGGATGATAGGAAGTCCATCGGTGCATATGTCTTTCTACTAGGGGGTGGTGCCATTGCCTGGACATCGTGCACACAACATACTGTATCGTTGTCCTCAACAGAAGTGGAGTACATGTATCTTTCTCAAGCTGCTGCCCAAGGGATGTGGTTATGATCCCTCTTCTCAGAGATAGGTTTTGGTTTTATGTCTCCCCTCACAATCTTTGGTGACAACAAAGGCTCCATCAACATTGCGACCAATCCCATCATCACTCATGGCACTGAACACATTGACATACGCCATCACTATATACGTGAATGTCTCTCCTCCAATTCCATTTCTGTCCATTGTCTCCCTTCTGCTTCTATCACCACTGACACCTTTACCAAACCACTCCATTTTTCCCTTTTTTCTTCTCATTGTCAAGGTCTTGGACTGATAGACTGTGTGGACAGTAAGGGGGGGTGACACACTAACATGCTGACTAATGAACTCATCTCTTTTTGGATACCTACTGTACACATATGCATACACACACACACACGAGTACACAGTTCCCCTACACATATGACTCATGGTCCATGCACTAGAGCACTTACTATGTATATATAGTAGATACCATACAACAATGACAAGAACTATTCAAGTTCCCTACTCATGTATGACCTGTGTTTCACAACTATGCTTATAGTAAGTAAGATAAGAGAAAAAGAAGAAAAAAGAAAACCATTATGAGGTGCCAAAGCAAGTGCCTCGTAACAGGTGCAGACAGCACCCTTAAGACAAAAGGGAGAATGTCTGCTTAGATTATACAGACACTATCTAGCTACTGATATACATCCTGAGATCATGCACAGACCATGCTGACTAAGAAGTGTGGGCCACAGGTGTCAAGGGAGAGAAGAGTGATAAGATCTAATCAGATAAGAGAAAAGACAACATACAGCACGGGTATCATACTGTACCAGTAACTGTACCATCTTAGACCCACCTCACAACCCTGATGATACAGTACAGGATACTGTATTACAGTAGCCATATACTGTACATGTACAGGTACAGTCAGCAGCCCTATACCTCTTATTCTCTGTTGCTACAACTATGGATACTGTCACAGATGATATCCTATTACTCCTTTTTTTGCAATAACAAAGGTTATTATAGACAGGTGTTCTTCTGCACAAGAAACACCAAAAAGTGTCCTAAGATCAAGGACAATGAACACTCAGTCTCGAAAACAACACGAGGACTATATTTAATACCTAAGATCAAGGACAATGAACACTGATACCAGTCAGTAAGTAAGTTAAAGAAGTGTATAGTAAGATCTCACCTCAGTCTCGAAAACAACACGAGGACTGAGGGAAAAAAAGGTGGGGTATCGTAAACAGGCTAGATAAACTACCTGTGGCTTGGAACTATACAGTAGCGGAGTGATCGAGAGAGTAGGTAGATATCATATGTTTTTCTGCGGAGAGAAGACGAAAGTTTGTGCGCGCGTCGGCTTCTGCCGAGTTGCCTAAGAAGGAAGTAGTAAGTCGTGCATGCGCCAGTTTGCAATTCCAACACCTTTATCTGTAAATGGGTAGAGCACTGTTTCCTTTCATTTTCTGTTGCAATAACCTATGTATACAATCACAGATGATGCCCTATAACTCAATGTTGCAATCCAACAGGTCTTTACACTAGTCACAATTACCATACACTAGTCACAATTACCATACACGTGCCCCAATGTGCTTGTGGCTGTAAGTTTGAACACTGGCAGCCGCAATTCCTGGAGCACATCAATCAGGGCTAGTCTCTTTCAGACCTTGACTACATACAAATCAGGGAAACATATACCTCAATCGTTTCGTATGCACCATCCTGAATCCGCACAATCATCCGACCAGAGGCGGCCTTCGAGCGCATCCTCACACCGACGTCCATCCAGCCTTTCTTCACTACCGACTTCTTCCAGTGGCATCCCCCGCTCTTCATCCAGTGCATCCGTCAGACCCCCTTCTAGTGCTGCACGCCGCCCACCTTCAAGCTTATCTACAAGCAGGCCTCCTTCAAGCGCATCAACTAGACCGGTCTCTCGTATCAGCCAATGTTCCATTTCCCGCCTTTCTCAACGTCCCGCGACACGGCAAGCCTCCCGTTTGTTGCCTCTTAGCCAAGCACTTGTAACACAGGTCACTGGGCTGACTGAATCCAACGATGAGGAAAACTTTCAGCTAGCTGCTGACTTCGTTACGAAGAACTTGGACTACAGTGCGAAGGCGGCGCCGAGTCTAGATATGGAAGTGATGGATCGGAAGATTCGAGGGTAAGCTACCGCTAAGTTCCCTTCCCGGCGGTAATCTGCTCATCACCGATGAAAGCTTCGTTCGTAAAGGCCTCATCAACTCGCTTGATAGCTGGGCGAATGCACTTGAGACCTCGCACAGTCGTCTGAAAGCTCACGTTGAACAAAACAGAGACCTTGATCAAGAAATCAAAGCAAGTAGGCTCTTATGTCAATTGAAGCCACAGTGATTCACTTGCACTCATCTTTCAGCTGTCTCGCCTGCAGGACCACCTGCAACTCCTAGTGAGCCCAACTTTGTGCTTCATGAATTTGTTAGAAGTTGACAAGTTTTATAGGCTTTACTATCCCTGCCTCCTGCGCAAAGCACACTTGACTATGCTGACGGATGCCTGGAGCAGATCAAGAACCCTCCGAAACCGCGAACACCCTTGAGTTGGGGAGATATACTGGCCGAAGAGCCCTTTGAAGGTCAGCATTGGGAAGGTGTGATCGGTCTGCCCCCAGGAAGTACTGTGGAAGGTTGGGAAATGCGGAGCCTGGAAAGCACACCTCCCTCATCCCCTGCAAGTTCAGTCGGGCTTCGTGATCTCGAAAACTCTTCTCCATCTGGTTTTATCCCCGGGGATATACCACACGTGGAGCATTTACCCACAGAAACGATGGCTATCGAAAATCCATACACGCACCGCAGAGAAATAGAGGAGCTTCAAGCACGACAGTATTGGAGGACGGAATGGCGCACCGATGCGTCATTGACAAAGCCTTTTGATATTGGCGATGCTTCGACCTTGGGTGCGTCGAGTGGATATGAATATGAAAACTCACTTCTAGACCTGTCTGACGTTGAGGTCAATCAGGCCCATCTATGAGCCGTCAGTTAGCAGAACATTCGTTATCACAGGTCCAGAGCCCGCGTCGACAGGTACGTGTATGCACTCAGGACAAGAACTTGGACTGAAACAAGTCCGAAGCGCTATATACATGAGCATCATGCAGTTCGTGAGATATTGATATGCCTTCAAGGCCGTAAGAACCTTCTGCTTCGATGGGCATATCAAGAGAACAAGTCCTTCGCGATTGAGGTTAGGCCTACTCATTTTATCTAAACAAAATACTTGAACTTCCTCGTAGATCATACCCAATTTCCCCCGCCTGATACACGTCACCCTATCGTCACAGCAGTCGATCCTTGAGTGTTTTGCTCAGACTGCGACGGTGTTGGAACATCTGCGTAAATTCACCTCTTGTGTATTGACCCAAGCATTATCACATTCTACTCGTCGCCTGTCTCACCCTACTCGCCATATGGGCTACTATGAGCGCATAACTAGGACTGTTGAAGCATTCTCGGACGCTCTCGATCGTCAGATTCTGGAGTTCGATCAATGGTGTGCAAGCAAGGAGGAAGAACTCTGCCTAGCCGCGGCAAGAGCAGGCCAGCCTGTGATCATCAGCCTTCTCCGTCTAGAAAAGGAACTCAAAGACACATTCTCTCAGACCTTTGAGGTCTTGCTGCACGTTTTGGAACGGACGATGCGCCAAGCTTCGCGTCCACAAGACGCTGATGCAGAAGTGTGGATGTTGGCGGAGCTCCCCGCTCGCATAGCACCCTCGGCCGTCACTACGCTGCTTTTGGACTCTTTGCTACAGGCCGCTCAGGAACAACAATCCATGGGCGACAGCATTACCTCCGGTGCTCTGTTGCGCATTTTCGTGCAAGCGGCGGAACCTCTCTGGGCCACGATGGGCCGTTGGTTGAAGGATGGAATGCCGGTACAGGGTCTCGCCGAACGATACCAACCATCTGACTTCGCTAGTCTCGATGAAGAATTCTTTGTTGGAGCTAATGACTTGACACTGCTCGACCCTGATTTCTGGGCAGAAGGCTATGTCTTACGTGACTCTACGAATACCATGCACGGCATGAAGACCGTGCCGACCTTTCTTAGCCATATCGCACCTAATATCCTGAGCGCCGGGAAAGGCATCGGGCTCCTTCATATACTAGATGTACCGATAGCCCCTGTAGGAACGAATCTGCCCTGGATGTCCGATTGGCTTACATTCTCTGCATTTGTCGAGCGCCTCTCCCCAGCTGATCTGCCGCCCATTTCGTCAGTAGATTATCTGTCTCGCCTCGTATATGACGAGCTCTTGCCGTCATGCCAGATTGCACATAGCAAGTTGGCAGAGGCCACTGTGCAGGAGTGTAGCATGTGGCAGCACATGACAGCGATGGAGAATATATACCTCATGCGAAGAGGCGATGCAATGTCGCATTTCTCAGATGTGTTGTTTGCCAAGGTGAGTGTTTGGCCTTTCTTATGGAAGCGAACCCTCATCATGGCGTGAAGATGGACAGCAGTCAATCCTGGAGCGACTTCCATTTCCTAAACAGCACCTTCCGGAGTGTGTCGGAAACGCAGTCGAACGCTTGGGTCAATCCTTCTCTCGTTCGACTGTCATATCGTGGAAGACGCGAGCATGCCGAAATCCGAAGTGTCAGAGCATTTGACAAACTGTGGTTAGAATACGCGGCACCATTCCCGCTAACATACATTTTCCATCCGCGAGCAATCCAGAGATACTGTTCTATACTCGTACTCTTATTGCAGATTCGCCGCGCGAAAAGCGCTCTGGAATGCATACTCGTTAGAGGCACTGCGTCCAATATTATGCATCTGGGAAACGGGCTGAAGGTTTGTTTCGCTATAAGAAGCAAATTATCCTGGTTTATTAAGTGAGTGGATCATGGTTGTCAACAGTTTTCAGCGTCTGACCTATTCAACAGTATGTTGACGGATTTCATAGCAACTCATGTAGGGATGTTCATACCATTATTCAGTCAAGACATTGACGGGACAGCACAGGTATTACATGCCCAAGTGTTGAAGTTTCACTCCGCTCTGCAAAAGGCTGATTCCCTTGACGAGATCATACAATTACATAATGACCAGTACGTTGGTGTTTTCCTTTCTACCGGAATTACGACTGATGATGAATAGTCTCGACAGACTTGAGGCGCGTTGCCTCCTCGAAGCGAGCGTACGTTTCGACGCCAACCTCGCAGATTCCCGACTTACGTCTATCTGCTACAGACTGTATCGCTACATCACGCCATCTTAACGATCCTGGACATGAGCCTGAACTTCAGTGATGGCTTCGTAGCGTTCGCGGGCAACACGACGCACGACATCTCGCGCTTGTCACTCGCCGTTCGGCGGCACCGAAGTCGTCGGCAGAAACGGCAACGCATGAACATCATCGGCTTCACGGATTCCCTCCAGCCAGACGATGAAAGCTCAGAGAGCGACTCGGACCTCGATGAAGGCGACTTTCTTGAGGATCGCAGCCAGGATTTTTCTTACTCGCTAGCTGCGCCGTCAGCTACCGACGAGGAATTTATAAACCACATCAACAAGATGTCGTCTGAACTGGATGGGCTGGTTCGTTATATCAGAAGAGGTGTGGAAAGCTTAGCGGCGGGGACATTGGAGGCGGCATCGGCGTTTGGTGTATTTGCATTTGCCCTGGAAGATTGGGATAGGTAGAAGAAAAAAAAGATATCATTTTGTATCGCCGAACGATTGTTGGAAGTCTACTGCTTCCGTGTGAGTTCAAGATCAAAAGAGGAGAGACGAGAGAGGGAAGAGACACGTTCGACAACTAGAGCGGGCTCCAGTCGTCGAGCGCGAAGGAGAGGACGAAAGAGACTGAATTTTGGGAAAAGCTGTGTGCAGAAGGTACCTGGTGCTGAGGTGATATGATCCTCGAGGGGGGCACACCCCGGCCTCCGTCTATACGGTAGGGATAGTCGTACGTCGCACGGTATCGGAGCCTGGCTGAACCTAAAGTGTCCTGACTAAGAGTTTATAGAAAAGATAGTATAGTAGGTAAAAGAGTATGTGAGTAAAAGAGATTATGGCGCAGTGCGCGCGTATCGTAGCGATGGGAAGTCAAAGAGAAAAGGAAAGCGTAGGGTAATTGATGCCGCCAAAGCATTCAGGCGCTGGCAGCCTGCTTGCAGGCGTATCTGACAAGGACGGCTGCAAGCACAAATAATTACACCGATCGATGAGGCCTGTAGCACAATTCCCCATTGCTGACCTCAGCAGAAGACAGTCGTTTTACAATCCCGTAGCGGGAGAACTACCCTTTGTTTCGAGTCTTACTCGCATACGGGGATTGGTGCTTGTGTGAATAGTTGTAATGAAACGTTTCCTATTTTTGGCGGAGTACTTAGGGCGCCAGCAGGTAACAGGCGTTACCCCTGGCGTCCGGACCTGTAAGTTGAGGGAATGTTTCCATCCCTGAGTGATAAAAGGATAAGTACTCCACCCTGAGGAGATGCTTTTACGCACTGCCTGCCCAGCGGCGGGCAATGTAGGACTCGAGGCAGCCGCCAGCCGAAGCTGACGGTTCCATCCTGACCCTCGTACCTACTTAAACCCCGGTATGACGGCAAGTGAATTTTGTCATGTAGTATGCCCCTCCACAGCTGGAGCGCACAGCGCTTTGTTCCTGTAGCGTAGTCTGGATGAAACATGTCCTTGTTCTGAGTAACAACGGGTACAGTTACGGGGTACAAAATGAATACAAGACTAAGGTCGAAGGTTTGACAAGAAGGGCTGCAAGCATAGATACTATTAATAAAGGAAGCAATCAGAGAGGTTGTGAAAGTTATAAGGTATATAATAAAGAAAGTTACAACTTCATGGGAGGTGCCGTATCATAGTTGTCAATGCGCCGTAGGCTCTTCGTCAATTCGCCTGTTAACGCCGCCTAACAACACTTTTATCAAAAGGTCGCCTGTTATAACACCGCCAAAGGACGGCGTGCAGTCAACCATATCCTGTCAAGAACGTATCGGCCGCTGCTTAAATTGTCTCCAAGGCGGAAAGACGACGAACCCGGATGTTATATTTTAATTGCAAATCGTCGTCTAGTGACTCGAGATACTTCCTGGCGCGGTGGTCTCCGCCGATTTGTACGAACTGAATGCCGACCTACGTTCGATGCGTCCGTACCAACGCGGAGACGATGCTGCGCGACAAACGGCATACCTGTGATAGAGAGAAGTTGCCATGATCAAGACGTCTTGCTGCTGCGACGATCACGCTTTTAGGATCATCCGCTACATAAGCTCAGCGTCAGCCTCAAGACTATGGGATGCTAATGGTGATGTGAAAGACAGACTGGGGACACCATCAGTAATTACTACGAAATTGACGGGCTTGATGGCCCGGACAGCCTTCATACCCCCTTCCCGCTTTGCTGCCTCGATCAGTTCCAAGTAGTCTTCCAGCAACATTTCTAGTCTACTCCCGAGCGGCGTCATTCCCCGAGGAGTGACGCCCGCAAACAGGGCATCGACCTCTGCTTGGTCCTACATGAAAAAAGATCGTCTGACCAAGGATGACCAGGGCGCATATATCGCAGACAGGTACCTTGATATTATGGCCGACGGCTCTATGATTGAGGAAGTAGATAGACAGGCCGTCCGTGTCGTACTTTTCGGCAGTCTCAGCGAGCACGTACAAAGCCTCCTTTGCCTGGATGACACATCCGCCGGATCAGCATCCGAAGACGCGCGGAGAGCGCTCGTGCGACAACCGCAGTTGAAGAACCCACCTCTTGCCACAACATCCCGTGCATGGAGTAGGAGTCGTCCATGACAAACACAGTGTCATACTTGCTGAGCATCTCAAGCGCGTCCTCGAATGATTCCTTGCGCAGCGGCTTTTGCAGGTACTCCATGTTGAGAACGCGACGTGAGCGTGGCCTCGCCGGCGGAGACATAGACATCGAAACTGCCGTCGCCATGCTGCCCACAGGACCTAAACCTGACAGTGGGGGCGTGTAGGCTGGAGGGGCGGACGCCTCTCCGCTCTTAGAGTCCTCGAGCCTCTTTTTAATACCTTCGATACGAAAGGCGAGGTCATCAAGCTTCGAGAGAGTTGGTGTATCTCTTGGGTACTGTCTTGGGTGCTGTCTTGGTGGAAATTCCAAGTCGTGGATGTGAAAGTGGCGCCGTCCAGAATGTGAGTTGCCCATGGCGATGGCACGAGTTTGTGGTGATGAAAGACGTGAGATGAGATAAAGTATCACGTTACTGTGGTGTTCGCGTCTAGTTGGCGCTGCTTTTATACCTAACGCACGCTCAGCTGTCTAGCTTGAACGCTGTTGCATCCATTGTGGTTAGGAAGTGGACACGAGATCCACTCCGTATTGCAAGCGATAATATGGCTATGCCAACATTGACAGGGCCAGATGCGATATCTCAACGAGATATAATCTCACGGCTGTGCTGAGTGTGGGGGAATCCCATCACAACGTTTCAGAATAAGTATACACGGATACTCCTCTTCTTATGCTCTGCCAGTAAGCATGATACAAGTTACTCAAACAGCCTCAGCACTATGCCGACCAGCAACGAAAACTCTTAGGATGTCAACGTGTTCGCCAGGAAGTGTGTAAGGTAAGTCCCCGTTGCTGACTTAAGTCGTTCTGCATGTGAGATAGCTTACGTTGGCTGTGTTCTGGCGAGCTGTGTCAGTTAGTCTCCATTGCTGACCTCAATCGTTCTGCAGTAGAAAAGTAGCTGCATCGCTTGATCGAATCTGGTCGTCTTAATCAAGATTAGTGCAATCTATCGTAGTCACCTCACGCTACTTCTCTGCCATGGTGATCCACAATTCAATTCTTGAGTCACGAAAGCCAACAGGTCCTCGAACCACCGCTGAAACCCCCAGATACGCATCATCTTAGCGGTACGTGCCATAAATGCAGTAGTAACACGCTTGTAACACGCAGTAACACGCACACTGGGTAGTGGTGGTAACGGACACAGTACCCGCAACCATGGGAAACCTTAAGGGCAAAGAAAATGGAAGAAGCGCTAATATGCACCACCACCATCACCATCATTTCCACTGCCATTACAGCTATCAGCTGTTAGATTAAACGGTAGGACATGGTCTTACGTATATACGTCGGTTGAGGTAAATTAGTACAACACAAACGGCGTGGGTCTATCTACAAGACGTGGGAACGCATTGAGGTTGGAAAGCACGACCATCCGCTTCTCGTGAGATATGTACCCTTTCATATATCCCTTGTAGATCATGTTCGCGACTAGGCATTCAGCTTCTTCGATCGGAACCTCGACCCCGGATATACGCAAGGAGCAGTGAAACATCGAGATCGGTATGCGGTTGTTTTTTTGCGATGCGACCCATCTGTAAGATGTGTAAGCGTGATCTTCATCGCGTTGAAACGAGACGCACATACACCCGTCTAAACAGACCCCGAATACATAGCTCCCTTCCCTTCTCCAGAGTGAGCCACAGATTTAGGTCCACAAGTCGCCGTTCCGCGTTGTCAAGCGCCGCATCAAAGGACTTGATGTCACCTCGACGGATCGCACTGATAAACGGGCGGTACAATTCCTTGACTGCTGGAAAGCGGTCTACAAGCTCTTGTGAGGGCAGGTGACCACGCAAGATACGAAGAGGGATGAGATACGTTAGTATTCTCCTGGTAAAGCAGCGGCGTTATGATTTGTGTCACATATCCGTTCAAGACTACACGTACTCTTGGTTGTTACATGCATCAAGGTGACAATTGTAGAAAGCAAGAGTCAGTTCCTGTTCAGACTTCAACCCGAAGTACGTCAGAGACGAGTATATGCCAGTAGATCTAAAATGTACTTTGGCATAATCCTCGTTTAAGAAACTTAGCATGCCCAGGTAGTACCTATATGTGACCTTACAAGTTGTCAGAATATCGGTGGTTCCATGTTATTGAGAACTGAACACTGTACTTGATGGGCTCGTGGATACTCAGAGAGCAGAGGAATTTCCGGATTTGCTTCAATAGCCCTCAGAATGCTTTTTGAAAGCGATATTCGTCTGATCTGCAGCAACATCACGTCTCTTGGGCGGCACACTCGTAGGTAATAAAGTCACTCACTCGGAAATAGCTCTTCATAATCAGCCCTACCACGTAGTATACGCCCCATCTTCGCGAGAGCGCATATGGCGACGTCCTTTACGCTTTTTAGCAGTAGACAAAACTTACAATTCGAGTTCGTCATACTCACCGGTCCGTGACACAATAGGTGAATGCCTTGGAAATAATCCTGGCTGCTTCCTCCATACATTCGCTTTTCTGCCCTTCCACTCGTGCTTGGATATCAGCCTAAAGGGGAGTCATGTGTGAATTGTATGCACAAGGCGAAGGAAGGTTGTATACATCAAAAGCAAGGTCGCGCAAGTCCCGGAGAATAGCGAAGAGCGCGGGTAACGTCCACCCGCTGTTGTTTGTGAAGAACCGCAGGAACAAACTGCGGTAACGATTTGTGGTAACGTGTTTCCGCGTGATGATAATTGTATTTCACGCACTGTACGAGTTGAGAATGTTCCTGGAAAGCCTCTGCATACCGTTTCTTAGCGATGTGCGTTGTCACCAGCACGTATTGGATTGCGATTTCATCCCAGGGGTTTTCCATGGAGCCTTCATAGCCAGACAAAGAATCTCGCTAACGTGAAGAGCATGAGGCCAGAAAGTAGAAATATAGGATAATGATGGCGCACTGTGGGATTGCGAAACTCCTTGACCAAATCCTTTCCGTGGGGACTGGTAGGCCGGATGAGGTACGCCAAATCGGGGCCGTTCTCCTCGTGTAAAGAATTGGCTAGCTGTGAGACAAACTGCACAAATGTCACTGGCATTATGGAGTGGGTAAGACAGGACGGGAGAATTTACAATACAGTAGTAACGGAACCGAGCAACTAATACGATTCTTTCATCTTGTCTCTTCGTGATTGTACTATATTTGTCATCAAGACTGCGCATTGACCCACCTCCACAATCCCATTGCGCCGCCGTTACTTACTTACCATATCGCGTTCAACCGCTGTACTATAAAGACTAACCATCTACTCTGATAGTCCTTACACTTTACCTCTTGTCTATCTTGCATACTCTGTACAGTTCTCTGAGCTCCAATATAAAAGCTCTCTATCTTTCTTATCTTGTTGAATTGCCTAGTGTCAGCATCCTCCTCTTGATATTAAGGTCTGCTGCATCACCATGTGATAGCCTTAACATTAGGTAAAGTGTAATAGATACTTCACAATCCTGGCTCCTTATCCCAACCCACTACCTACTGGATTTTGACACTCTTCTCATAGAGGATTCTTATTCCAAAACTCACCAGTTGAATACCTAGGAAATGACACCTGGAGAGTCATTGGCACTGGCCAACACCTCAAAACTAGTCCTACTAGTGTATGTGCCTACACTATCAACCCACTAACACCCTCCATTGTTTACATCCCATTGGATCAACTGTCAACCCCATGTTACAAGGCACTTGCTTACGCACCTTGTATCAGACACATTTTTCTTTTATTCTTTCTTTTATCTTACTTACTATAAGCATAGTATCTACTACAGCTGTGAGCTTAGCTCCAACTTATAGTAAGGACTCCTTTCTTACCTTTATAGTACTATAGTACTTACATACTAAGTTGTGTGTCAGGCTGACAAACTGACAATGTCCATGTCTCACTACCTGACTTATCCTGGCCTCCTTTAGAGGACTTATTGGGGGCTACCTTGGATCTAGGCCAAGGGGTGAGGGATCTCAACCATAGAAGAAGGGGTGGAACCAGCTGCAACAAGCTGGGGTTTATTCACTAACTACAGCAGCTGTTGAATATTCATAATTTACTATATTTTTGTTTGGCATTTTCCTTTACTTCACCATTACATATGTACCTAACTTATATCTCCTCAGACTACTACCTACTCTCTCACATGGCCACACTTACTGCATGAATATGACATGTGCCCCACATCTCTTTATAGTAGTCCTTGTTCTTTCACTTCCTCTTCTCCACCCCAACTCTACTTGTGGACCATACATAAGATGGATCCCCACATACAATCTCCTCAGACATTCTTCACACTGTCTGAGTGAGTATCCTCTTACTTAGTCTCCCATCTTTATCTCATATCCTCACCTGCAGAAGCCTCTTCTGTATGCACTTGTTCTATCTCTCCCTCAGTTATGCATCTCTCCCACTTGCTCAGATGTTATCTGCCTGGGGCCACTTGCAGTGGCCTTTCTCCTCAGTCATCATGTTTGTCTGCAGACTCACCTTATGTGGGCTACTATTGCATCTAAGGCTACAAGCCTATCTTTTCTACTAAATGATCTTCACCTCATTTGCCATGCTTCCTGTAAACATTTGTGTAGACAGGTGACAAGCAGCATAGCATTGAACATGTGAGAGAGAATGAGCAGCATATGCATTGCTGCAAGCAATGTGATAGATGTGGCAAAGAGTGGCCACAAGCAATATAGAGTAAGAGATGCTGAAAGTGGTGGAGTAAGAATATGATGATAGTAGTGGAGGGAAGATACTCACTCAGACTGTGTAGGAAGTGTCTGAGGAGTTTGTGTAGTGGGAGACATCATATATAGTATCTGTGAGTAAGGTTCAAGTGGAGAGTAGGGAGATGGAGAACAAGGACCACCAAAATGGTAAGTAGGGCATACATCATAGTGATGCAGTAAGCAGGGCCTGTGTGGGAGTGGAAAGTGGTTCATGATGTAATGCATACACATATGTATATGTAGAGTGGGAAAGCTGAATGAAAAGTATAGTAAAACACACATATGTTTAACACTTCCAATGTATCAGCTGCCTGCTTCTCTTCATTACACTCTTAATGAAAACCCCCCTCCTCAGCCACTTGTTGTACCACTAATCCCAAACACACATATCAAAGAAGTAATAGAGGACAACACTGTTGTTTTTGGTTCTCTCTCTTCTATGGACACTTCACATACTCACACACTTATTTTATTGGATCCACTCTCCATGTTGCTGTTGATGTTTTCACTACATGTATCCTACCTTAGTCATACTTGTTGATTTTTCCCTATTGGTCATTTACTATGTGCTCCTATACCACATGACTACCTCATGTTATCTTACCTACACACTCTGTTATGCATGGTCTGCACATGCATAGGGTCTTATCTCTCCTGGTCTGTGCACAGTGTCTTTAGGTACTTATAGTTTGGGTCTGGGACATTACTCTACAGTCGGTTATCTCCCTTTCTCCCTCATCATGGATTGGGCTACACTCCTTGTCAACTGTTATTTCACAATCATGATGTTGCTTCTTGCTTTACTTGGGCTTCTGCCTGTGCTCTACCTGCCATCTCCCTTCAGGCCTCCTTGAGTGGAGTGCTAAGGTTCTGAGGACCCCCATGCCACTCTTCACACATTTCAACAATACTTTGGCACACACTCTCAGCCACCATAGCTCCATGGCCCATGCACAGATCACAGACATGAAGATGTTGGGGCAGCTGGTGGATTGGAAGCTGTTGAAACAGGGGCAGGGTCACAAACAGCAGAAAGACCATAACCAGATATATGTAGGCTTGCAGCCACATGAAGATGAGTAAGAGGAGCCAAGGGACCACAGTCCAGAGGAAAGACATGTGATAGGAAGAGAACAATGATGGTGTACAGATAGGGGGTACAACAGAGAATAGAGAGTGACTGCACAGATATCAGGTATGTCAGAAGGAGAGACAATAAGATGCCTACCTCAGCAAATGTGCAGAAGTGCTGAGGGTAGATGGTGACAAAGTAAAGAAGATATAGTGAGAGTGGGATAGAGTTAGATAGAAGCTCAAACTATAAAGAACAAGCAGATGATGAAAGAGGAAAGGAAAAGGACATGGTGTCCATGGGATGAATAAGCCATGTAGTAACCAATCAGCACACTGAGATGCTGATGGGAAGAGAGATGGAGGAAGAGTAAAGAAGATGTACTTAGTATGTGAGTGATATGTAAGTGTGACTAGCATCTGCTAAGAGTGGCCTATTGGATGGTCTTAGGGAAGGTTTGCAATAACTATACCCCTGGTAACATGGTAGTTGTTGTATGCTTGGTAAGCATAGTAAACATTCCTGATGATGATGAAGAGTGGGATCAACAAGATAGTGATGAGGAGGATACTACCAATGACTAAATGAGGATCCAGAGTGACAAGTTTAGGATGTCTTAGCAACACTTTGAGAGTATAATGTGAGGCAGTAACAAGCTTGGGTCAAGCACAGTGTAGGAGAGTCCCTAGATTGCAAAGTCAACAAGACTGGGGTTTAAGACTGGGGTTTAAGACTGCTGGGCTTGTCCTTACTTATACAAAATGGAGCATCCTAAAGATAGTACAAGTAAATAAGGTTCACTGATCAACAATGATTGCACAGCAATCAATGGGATCATGTGACCTAGTCATGTCCATAGTAAGCTAAAGTAAATATAGCCACAAGCATGAAATGAATGAGGGATAAGCAAAGACAAATAAAGATGAAATAAGATGAGTCCTTGCTAATTGTATGGTGATAGTCCTTAGCAAGTAAATATTATAATTAATAAAGAGAGGAATAAAAGAAAGAAAGCTTTATAGTACTTGGAGTTAAACTCACAACACAGTATGTAAATACTGTAGTACTATAAATGAGAAGGGGTAGAGTCCTTACTATGAGTTGGAGCTTGTCAAAACAGGCACAGGGACATGCACAGCAGGTAGACCATAGTCGGATGACAAGAGGCTTGCAGCCACAACAACTTTAGAGGGAGTAGCCAAAGGACTAATGTCCAGTGGCAAGACATCTGAGGAGAGAGCTGAGGAGAGAGCAGAGAGAGGTGTATGCAGAAAGACAGTATGCAGAAAGATAGAGTGACTCAGCAAGAGTAAAGATGCTGAGGTAGTATGGTGAAGGAGCAGAGAAGATATAGTAAAGATAACTCAAAATTGGAGAGGAGTCTGAACCATATAGAACGAAGAGATGTCCCAAAATGGAAAGGTAAGAGTCTAATGATGATAAATGAGTCAATGTGAAAATACCAGCTTAGGCAGCATGTCCAGCATTGTAAAGTAGATGCAAATTCTGACAGAGCTAAGCTCAACAACTGTAGTTAATACTACACTTATAGTAAGTAAGATAAAACAAAAACAAAAAACAAACCCATTATGAGGTGCCTAGGCAAGTGCCTCATAACATTCTCTGTCCATGTGAGGTAGGAAGTGAAGGCAGCAGTGAGTTGGTCCTTATGTTTCAGGGGGTAGACTGATGAGCACAGGCCATGTGCAAGAGGAGAACATGAAGAGTTCTTATTGTCACATAGGGATAGTGTACTCTACTTATAGTAACTGTAGTAGTGCACAGATTAGTGTGATGAGTGAGACTTGACATGGATGTGTGTGTGTACAGTAGGAAGATGAAGAAGGAAGGAGTAACTTAGTAAGCATATGTTCATTGCCAACATAGACAACCCCACAACCAGAGTAATCACCCAGGAAGGTAGCAAAGTAAAGATTCCCTTGAGTCAAGGATATTGTAAGACACAAGTCCTACATATCTCTGAAGAGAGACTAGAGTGTGTTGGTTTTTTCGTTACCTTTGATGCTGATCACAGTGTTTACTTATTAAGTATACTTATCTCTATCTCATCTTATTGGTATTTCTTTTCTCTTTATGGTTCGAGCTCCTCTTAAACTCTATCTTGCTCCTACTATATCTTCTTTACCTTGTCTTTTTCTCACCTCAGCACTTCTGCATGTACTGAGGTGAGTATCTCTTTTACTCTCTTTGCTCTCTTCTGACATACCTGCTTTATGCAGCTCTCTCTTTCTTCTGTGTACCCTCTACCATCTGGTGCACATCTTCTCTTATCTTACAGTCATGTATGACATCTGGACCATAGTCCTCTTCTGGTTTTATCTACATCTTGGCCTATAAAGCCACTTCTGTCTCCAAACAAGTCTATTCACAGTTTGTGATGCTGCCCATCTTTCAACAGAGTGCACTCAACTCAGTATCACACTAAGAAGAGGATATTCCAGCCATATCAAGCTGGGTCTATTGGCTATCTACTATCCTGCCTATATACTAAAGGGAATGGCACACAGACCAGGTGCAGTACATGATAAGGGATGTGCAGCATCCATGGGATCAGGCCCATCTAGAGTAGCCTGAGGCATGAAGTGACAGGAAGTGAGTTAGGATAAGATAAGATGATGACAAAGAAGATAAGATTATCTTATCTTATCAGATCAAGATAAACTGAATAGAAAGTAAAGAATAAAGGAAGTATGAAATGAAAGGCACAAATGTGACCTGACAGATATGCACATGGGCCCAATTAGGTCAGAATGGACAAGCTCTAGGACCTGTGTGCTCCTAGTGTTGGAGATAAGGTCAAATGCCCAACTGTCTACTTGTACTACACCTTGTAACAGAGCTACATACTTGTAGCAGGGTTACAACCTTCAGTAGTCAGTACAATTCCACATCATGCTATTAGCACTTCACTTAGACAAGGCCTGGTAGCTCAGTGGTGCTAAGAGCGGCCTATTGGACAGTCTTAGGGAAGGTCTGCTATAATAATACCCCTGGTAACAAGGTAGTTAATATGTGTTTGATATGCATAGTAGCCATTCCTGATGATGATGAAGAGAGGGATCAACGAGATAGTGATGAGGATGATACTGCCAATGACTAAATGAGGATCCAGTGGGACAAGTTTAGGATATCTTTTAGTGATGCTTAGTGACTTAGAGATCTTAGACTTAGTTCTTAGAAGTGAAGTGAGTTTGTAGTGAGCTTAGGTCAAGCACAGTATAGGGGAATCCCTAGATTGTGAAGTTGACAAGACTGGGGTTTAAGACTGTTGAAGATTTTGTTGTGCATATACTACCTTTCATTCGGCTCCACTCCCTTTCACTACACATGTACTCTTTACACATAATACGTACATATGACACCTCACAACATGCTTCTTTCCTCAGACTACTTACTACACCTCTGAGACCTCACACTCCACTCACTTCCCTGGGACAACACGTGTCCCTCTACTTATGGTAACTCTTGTATTCCACACTATACTCTCCACTACAACCTTACCACCAACACAATATATAAGATGGACAACTGCTATGCTGCTCCTCAGACATCTTCTATCCAGTCTGATGTACTATCACCACGTTGCCTCACCCTTACTGCACTTGCAACTAACTCACTCTCTGCTGCAGTCTGTTGCAGCCATGCCTTTGCTTGTTTCACTCATTGCAATGAGCTTCTCTTACCTGCTAATGCTAATATATATCTTGGTTGCCACAATCTCCCATATCCTGCATGCACAAAGACTGCCAGTCTTTCAACTACTTATACAAATCCAGAGTGCTAAAGATAGTACAGTGAATAAGGTTCATGGATCAGCAATGATTGCACAGCAATCAACAAAGTCACATGACCTAAGATGTGTCCATGAATATAGTAAGTGGCTCTGCCACAAGTGTGAAATGAACAAGAGGTAAACAAAGATTGTTAAACATCTGTGCATACACTACTATCTCATTCAGCATCCACTCCATTCCATATGTACTATTTACATACACCACATGTACAACACTTACACCTTCTCCTTGGACTACTCACCACACTTCTGAAGCACTCACACTCCACCCATTACTCCGGGAATGACATGCATTGCCCTCTATATGGTAGTTGTTGTTGTTTACCTACAAACTCTGCCTCAACTCTACCCACTCTTCACTATATAAGATAGACACTCCACTACATACTTTCCTCAGATGTCTTACCACCATGTCTGAGTAAGTTCCCTCACATCTATCCTATTTCTTACTCTTACAATCCTTGCAGCTCTCTACTTACTACATGTGGCACATGCTGTGCCCACACTTACTCCACTGCTGCAGACATACTCTCTGCAATTCTCCACTCTGGAGATACACTGCTAATGTTACTCTCAATCACAATTGCTTTACTTGCCTGCCCAAGCCTGCATGTACAAAGATAAACAAAGGCAAGAAAGATGAATCCTTGCTAATTGTATAGTAATAGTCCTTAGCAGGTAAATGTTATAATAAAGAAAGAAAGAAAAGATAAGTCTTTATAGTACTTGGAGCTAAGCTCACACTTAAGTATGTAAATACTTAAGTACTATAAAGAGAAAAGGAAAACGAGTCCTTACTATAAGTAGGAGCTAAGCTCACTGTTGTAGTTAATACTACGCCTTATAGTAAGTAAAATATAAGAAAAGAAAAAGAGAAAAGGAAAAAGAAAAAACCATTACAAGGTGCCAAAGCAAGTGCCTCATAACAAGTGGTCAGCACCCACTTGGAGTAAGGGAGGTCCTTGGTTTGAACCCAAGCCAAGTCACTATTTTGGCAATTGTGCATTCTAATATGGGTCATCATCAATTCACATGTGGATGGGGGACAGCATGGGCCAATGCAGTAGAAGAATATTGGGGTGACTATGAGGGGAACAACACTGATGCTTATGACTAACGGTTTTAAGGGCTAAAACTGGGTAGAGCGGGGGGTGGTGTTACGATTCTTTCATTTTGTCTCTTCGTGATTGTACTATATTTGTTATCAAGACTGTACATTGACCCACCTCCACTCCGTACCCTTCTCAATCTCATTGCGCCGCTGTTACTTACTTACTATATCATGTTCAACCGCTGTACTATAAAGACTGACTATCTACTCTGATAGTTCTTACGCTCTGCCTCTTGTCTATCTTGCATACTCTGTACAGTTCTCTGAGCTCCAATATAAAAGCTCTCTATCTTTGTTATCTTGTTGGATTGCCTAGCGTCGGCATCCTCTTCTTGATATTAAGGTCTGCCGCGTCACCGCGTGCCAACCTTAACAGCAAGTCGCGTAACAGTCATCTTACCTTCACTAGAAATCACTCTCAGCCATGGCCTACCCTCCATCCTTCCGTCCTCTCGTCGTCGCCGGTAATCACGATGCCCCTCACACCTTGGACATCTTTTGTACGGCATTCCGCACTCGTATTTCCTGCCCTACTCACCGTTCCTTTCCCATCCAGTGGACTATGTCTGCCCTTTCAGGTATGCCCTTGACCGCGTGCTCTCTACTCGAATCAATATCTAACTCCCCTCCCGATGCAGTGCCAAAATATCCCTTGCAATTAACACGGTGCTCAAGCCGCTGCTCGATGCAGGCGGCCAGTACGACGGAAAGGTCAAAGCCATTATCAGGCTCCAGGTCCAGCCCTGGCACAGCTCGTCGACCTTCACGCATGAGGCTGGCCTCGCGGTATGTCTTATCATATTCATGGCTCTACTGGGGGCTGCGTCCTGAGGATCGAGGCCTCACCAGGTTGCTCGTGTTGCACCAGATAAATTCTGGGAGTTCTCTCTACTTGTAAGTCAATGCGTCCGATGGTCGCCTCCTCTTGCAAGCCAGACGCACCCCCTTCTGTCTTTGTAGCTCTTCCAGCGGCAGACCGAATTCTTCGATATTCCCACCTCCACACTGACCCCATTGCAAATTCGAGAGAAGCTTGCAGCTCTGGCGGCGGAGGTTATCCCCACCGACAAGGTTGAGCTCTTCAAAGAACTTCTGACACTCAAAAGCACACCCAATGGTGGTGTGGCAGTTACGGACGATCTGAAGTACACGAGTGTGTGAAGCATCTATTTTGGACTCTAACAGAGCATTTGACGATCATGCACAGTCAAATTCTCCCGGCAGAACGGGATCCATGTTTCCCCAACCGTCCTCTGGGACGGTCTCGTAGCAAACGAAATATCCAGTTCTTGGGGGGCGCGCGAGTGGACGGGCTTTTTGACACAAAAGACTGTCGTCTAGATCATTCAAACTGAGTTGAAGTGTTGTTGGTTTTCTTGAAGCTTATACCCATTGTAACACTATTTGTATCCGGGAATGTCCGAGGCTGTATTGAACAGTCTATGTGAAAATCTAAGGTTCTGCTGGACGCAAAAGCTTCTCGAGCATTGTCCGTGCTGTCTGAGCATCTGCACGTCCTCGGCTTGCTTTCATAACCTGTCCTACCAACTTATTTAGGACCCTCGAATTCCCCTGACGTATCACCTTTGCTTCGTTTGGCAAATCTATGATCACCTGTTGACAGAGTTTCTCCAAGGGATCGGAATCTCCACCCCCTGGCATTGCCAACAAGGATAGCTCGCGCGCCAAATCTGCAGGCATTTTGGGGGACTGATGGTCCAGCATATAGCGCAAGAGAATCTTCCCGGAACTCCCTGCAGGAACAAAGATTCAACGGTGGTGCATTCACATGAAACCAGGAAAGCGATCGAGGTTATCCAAAATAGCCGAGACATACCAGTAATTTCGCCGCTCTCCACAACATCGATCAGGTTGCCCATTTGCTCTACCGATATAGTGTTTTCCTTGAAGGCCGAGCGACGGATAGCCAGTTGCCCAAGAAGTTCATGCGTCATCCTAGCACAGTTCCGTCAGATCCCTGACTAAGTGGAGCTCCCAGACAAGCGCACCAATTGACAACAGTCTTCGGATCTCGGCCTTGAGCCAGAGCATCAAAATATGCAACCGCACCGTCGCCCAATTCACCGTCATATCCAACCTCGCTTCCAGAGTCGACAGTCACGAGTACGTCAATGTCCCTCTGGCTCAAGCCTTTACTCTGCAGCCGTACCCGTGTTTGATCAGGTAATTCCGGCATGGTGCTACGTATTTGTTCCACGTATGACTGTTCGACATGAGAAAAATCACCGCAAGCAATGTATAGAGGCTGAGCTCACCGAATCTATAAGCAACGGTGGCAGATTAGGATCCGGCATGTAGCGGTAGTCTGGGGCATCTTCTTTGCTTCGGAGCTTGTATGTCTCGCCAGCGTCTTCATTGAAGCCCCTGGTTTCCTGCTCTACGAAACCCCCATTATTCAAAATGGAGATGTGGCGTAGGACCTCTGAGGCTGTTTCAGATGAGACATCATTAAGGGCCCTTTAGATGACAAACTTACAAATAGCAATTGTCATGAAACGAATACTGTTGAGATTTTTAATCTCACACCTTGTTCCAGGAGCTTCTCCTGGGCGGTTTACGGAAACGTTGACGTCGCAACGAAGAGAGCCCTAACATTAAGCTGTCTAGCGCAGCGATAACCCGAGGCGATATTGCATACCTGTTCCATGTTTCCGTCGCTAGAACCAACAGCCCTGAGCAAAGCCTGCAATGTCCTGACGTATTCGCCTGCTTCTTCAGGAGACCTGTATGCCGCGTGGTTAGTCAAATGGAGCATTGATTATGGCTAGTCAGATATAACGGACCGCATGTCAGGTCGCGAGACAACTTCTATGAGTCCTGTGCCCGCTCGATTGAGATCAATCGTAGAAAGGGACCGCCGTGGTTCGAACGTCGACTTGCCAGTATCCTGTACACCCCTTCGTTGTCAGTCCGTAATTGTACGCGTCTGACAAGCGTGCTGCCGACCTGCTCTAGCTGTATCTGTTCAATGCGGACTGCAAGCTGACTTTGCGGAAGATGAAGGCGCCCATTTTTGGCGATAGGCTCTGGGGGTCTCAGCTAATCAACCCCGTGTCTCACGCACAAAAGTTTGGTAGGGAGACTTCACTATAACGTTGAGTAATTTGGTACCCAGCTGGGAGATCTGAATAGAAGTAGTGCTTTCGGTCAAAGGTGGATCGGGGTTGAACGTCAGCGTTGAGAGCCAGCGCAGCTCTCAGCGCCAACTGCACACATCGTGAATTGAGATGCTGTGGAGAATGCAGATGTTATTCTGGAACGAGTAGGATAGCCAGAGGGGGACAGCGTTTACAGGCAAGGTTCCCGGAAATGCAGCATCAAAGGGAGAGACACGCGTATTTGAGGGCTCGCCCAGCCCCGACGTCAGGGCATCTGCTCGGACAGATCATGGTGATTTAGAGAACAAACCTGTGGGCACAGTCGACGCACTGGAGAATAACTTATTGCGCGACTTGAGTTGGGCGTGGACTTCGATCCCAACGACGACTTCCCACCCTGGCCAGCGCGGGTCCTCCTTCCAATTTCTGAGAGTATGTGCAAGGCGAATATTGCAAACTTTAGTGTTTGCGCGACATGAGGCTGCAAGAGCGAACATGAGGATGAGTGGCTGCTGACTACAGATGCGGATCGTGTCGTGTGCGCCGAGAAGGACCCCTAAGAGGGTAGTAGTCCCCCGTAACATCTGTAGAAATGCTTACACAATGCGGCCATGCCAATGCGAGCACTGCGATGTATGTGGCACGTCCCGACAAGTTACAATATGGTTGCTGGCCTGGCTCAGCCTGGACCTTGAATCCCTCCCCTACAAGGCCGCTTAGTTCAACTTGGCAGGCGCTCTCCAGGACGGGCAAGGCCTGCCTAAAGACTGATACAAGTTCTCCTAGTGGGTATGGGAACGAGGCGTCCTCTGGGACGCAACCCGTTAACTCGCTAATGGCTGCCCTCGAGCTCCACACGGCCTGCGTTATGTGCTGGTGTGCGTCAAATGCATTTCCTTGGGGTGGAAGGTAGCTGTGACTTGGGTGAAACCCCCCTCTATGCTAAGCCTGGGGTGTTAGGCCAACTTCTGTTGCTATCTCTCCTCAATGTCCCCATCGTACTCCACACACAAAAACGAACGGGGTCTCCAAACGGGGCCGGCTCCGAGTGCGATATAATAGGCAAGACAGAATGGCATTGACCATCACAAATTTTGATCGGTACTAGTGCGGCAAGAGACCATCATGGGCCTCGTTCTGAGTCATTCGTAGATGTGGCCACCCAACCCATGTTTAGCTAGTCACGGTGAAACCCGCTGTTGAACAGGTATGTCTCACTGCTCTTTTGCATTTCATTGAGCCAAACACGTTATAGATCACGGAGGAAAGCGGAATCGGGTACAACATATTCTTCTTCGGTCCATATAGCCGCCGATCCCATGAATATCCACACAATGGAGGTACTGACGGATGGCGAGGATGACAAGTAGCTACTGTATCCATATACCAACGAGGGTAGCCTGCTTGTTCACGAGGCGCGGTAGCGTACCTGAGAACAGAGATGTTCGATGGGGTTCATCCATTGTGCGGACGGAAACGGCAAGGGACCGACATGTGGAACGAAAAGGCCAAGACATGGCTGGATCAGGATGTGACCATTATGACACAGCGCAGAACTCGGACATATCATCGACATATATCATGAATACAGCCCGGATGCTGTACGTTAGAAATCTTTTGTGATGCTTTTGTACGCATCGAACCTACAGGGCATACTTTCTGACGTCTGTCTTCGGAGACTTCACACCACGCCGATTCATCTCCGTCGTTTTGATGGGTCTCGTTGATATCGATGAGCCACCGCACTTCCTGTATGGCAGTAAGAGTTCCTGCAGTACCCGCCGCTGGCTGGTACTGTTATCGTGGTCAATGTCTTAATCTTGTCGTGATACACCAAGTCTGCAGCTGTCGATGTTACCCCGGCACCTCTCACCTCGCCCACTCAGGTGAGAACACCGCTTTTCCTGACGCTTTTCCGTTGCCTGATAGACCTATCATCCCAGCGCGCCGAACCAGGCCGTGGGGGATGTCGAGAAGGTAGTACATACTTACACTCTCACAGCAAACAATGCCGAGCTTGAGTTTCTTGTAACGTTAGCAACGGTCTGATACATCCCCACCCCACCTTTGCTCACCACGTCCCCTTTAACAGAATCGAGTCCGCTTCAGATGGTTCCAACCAGCATGTATTTTTCCTCACACTGAAGACGGGGTTCGTTGAACACCCGATATGTAAGCCCATATCTCTCAAGCTGAACATAAATCCCCGTGACCTCCGGTTCGCCGTCTTGTGAGTTACTGGGTTGTGCATGGCCGGTAGACTAAAAACTAAGACACCGACCCGGCAGCGTGTTCCCTCCAAGGCCGTCTCTGCCCCAAGGCTGCCTCTACTCGCTGCGGATATGGCTGTGCGCCAATGGGGTCAACCATCGCATCTTCTCCGAAGATCAGTTATGGATAGGACAGGACCCAGACTTCGACGTCATCGGGGATGCCTCTTTTGCAAGGCTGTACCGTTTCACACAAGACACCTCCGCGTACCGAATTGCCGTCGGACGAGCCATCGTCGAGCTCACATTCCGGTACGTACCTACGCCCTTGTGCCATCTCCGGCTTGACGGTCGACAACCTGTCGGCAGCTGGCGCGTCGTCACGACGAAAGTATTCGCCCTGAGCCTTGAATACGATGCCGGCGGCGTAGGCCGCATCCTTTTCGAAAATTACGTCGTCCGCCAGGAGTGCATGCCCCGCGACGTGGGGTTCTTCGTCTAGTCAGTATCTCCGCTTGTCGAAAGATACTGCCCTTTTTTCTCAACCGTCCATCTCTCTGCACAGCGCCATACCCATGCTTTCGACTCCCAACGGCGCCTCGCACAGACTGCGGGTTTGGATGCGTGCCCCCACCGCGGCTAGTTCGCAGATCTTCTATCGTGTCTGGAGCACAAATGCGTTCAAAATTGGTCACAACCTCGACTTCACCGCGCTCGGACCGAGGATGATCATGGCTGTGCCCAATCTGGACAGTCCTCAAAGCAAGACGAGTATCAGTGAGCACTCGCTGCACACAGGAGACGGCGTTGGCAGCATGGATGGGTTTATTAATTCTGACTTCACTAATGACAAGAAAGCTCTCTAGAATTTTCCTTTGTTGCACTCATAGCATGCCACTATTCAATGACGAACAGTACCAAGTGATATTTAAAAAAAAAAGTAGGAATACAGGATAGGTGTCTCAGGATCAAAAGTACAAAAACAAAAGTGATTTTCTACGTTGTAAAAAAAGCAGAGGGTAAGAGGTAAACCTCATCCAAAGACCGATTGAATGTTTCCACAAGAGTCGGTAGAACCAGAATCTTCGCCTTAATAAATCGAAAACTACGGTCCTGTCGGATTAAAGTCATGAATAAACCAATGCATCACTGTGACCAAGATAAAGAAAGGGCGCCAATTAGCCAAGTGAATCTGTAATTTGCGATAATGCACGGCTCGTCCTGTCTGGGATGAACGGTGCTGCGGAGGTTGCCAGACGAGAACCTGGTTAAGGTCCAACAGCGCCTGTAGCCACAGCAACCTTCTCCCCAAAGAGTAGTTGAGGAGCTTTGACATCTTCTGGAGGTTTTACGCTAACATTTGGCGCGTATAACGGAGTACTTGTGACTGGTGTAGACAGACCTTGCGTACTTGTGGCGGATAAAGTTATGCGGCCATTTTCGTTCGGTCTGTGCATTTTGGTAATGGGGGATAGATCGGTATTTGAGGCTGAGTAAGACGCCCTGCCAACCAGCGTATTATTCAAGACGCAGACATAGATGGGTCAAACGCGAGGCGATGAACGTACCTAGCTTTCTTTGTTGCAGGCAAGTCGGGAGATACGTTGTTCGATCTTCCTGGAGCCTTCGTGATAGCGAGATGACAGGTGACTGAATTCAGAAACCGAGTCTTGATGACTTGTAGCCCCTCGAAAAACATACCTTAGATTTAGGACGTTTCTTCTGAGCAGGCTTCGGCAAGCGTTCTCCGGGCTCGAATACATTGTCGGGAAGTGCGGAGCTGGGCCTGGCGGTGAGTACGCTCACCTCTGAAGAGGATGAGAATGATACCTCTTGATATGCCGCACTACAATACCCATTTTTGATTCATCATACTTATCCCAGCTCTTAACCATCTTCGTAAATTCGGTGGTAGGCCACGATATATCAAGTTTCCGTGGACCGATAGAGTTGGCTTTCAGGATATGAGCAACAGTAATCATCTAGCAATTCGCTAAAGATCGTGATAACTCGACGCACCTTGCTTGGCCTCGATAGCAAGTCCGATGTAGAATGACGTTGAATAAACGTGACGCACATCACTCGTATCCTCAAAGTCTTCCTTCTTGCGTCTGGCAACAGCTTCGCTAATTTCACCTTGCGCAACCGCCCGAACTTCTTCCTCGGATACGCAATACGACACCTGATCAAATCCTCGTATGAAAGGGTGGGCAAGTGTAAGAGACTCGACGAATTCAAGTTTCATGACCAGCTGCCTTAATCGGGACTCCACCGTGCCCGCCCTGGACATCTGACCTCAATATTCTCAATCATGAAAGAACACGAAAATCTTACCACTTGATCTGTCGAGCAGAATCTCCTGTGGAAGCGATAATTTGTAGGTAATATCGGTATTTATGGAAGAAATCGTGCTTTGCAAATAGTTCAGACCATTCAGCGCTCCCTACAATTACCTTATCTACAATGTCGGCGCCTTGAAAAGGAAAGGAAGTAGTTCATGTCACAAAGCTTTAGTGTCGAGGGGTAAAGCCAACCTTTCTTGAATTCCTCGGTCATAATCATCTGGGTGGATGCCGTTACGTTGTGCGTAGCGCACATTGCAGGATACGCGGGCGTAATGATAGGCATCCGATGAGACCGATCACCAGGGTAAAGCTGAAGCTCTGTTATTCGCCGATGCTTCGCAGATTGGCCAAAGGTTCTCACCCTCGGATTCCATACTCGGACTTGCAGCGGACCTTCTTCTATCTGTTTCAATAGAACAGGTTGTGGCCAGGCCCTATTGTATAATAAGTTCGGCGCTTAGTGACGGAAAGCACGGGACTGACCATTGGTGCATGATGATGAAAAATCGACTGACGATGGCACCTGCAATAGCATTGGGGTACAGCTGGCATACGCGAGCCACTAGCATCGACCATGCCACTCCGCCCAGGAAGCCATTCACATTAGAATAGATTGCCCTGCCTAACAGAAAAAGAATATCAACAGCACCATTCTTTAAAAATATGGCCAAATCATACGTTGGGCCCAAAGCTTGATGCATCGCAAGGCGTCACGAAAAACCTCAACATTTGGGACGAGACGTAAGATCTCGTCAGTCACTCGCGAACCTGGATAGCACATGAATGGTATAACAAAAACATGTTTGACGAACATACCTCCTAAGCTTCGTATGCATCTATCATCCAAGTTTCGGAGCAAATTGTTATCTTCGAGTGTTAAATCGTCAGGTATTGAAGACAAAGCCAAACGAGCCATGAGAAAATCGACAGGAATCCCGGAAATCTTCGTTTTGATAATGGGCACATATGCATCTGGGACACCCTGCCCTGGGCTTCAATACCTGCAGTGCTAGTTAAAATAGACTGATGCACTTACAGACACCTCTGATACACCTTCTGCGTCTCTCAACATTTTCTCGAAAACGTCGAAGAAGTCTTCACGAGACACATGTTTTGGCACGACACACAACGTGTCGATATCGGTTCCAGGCCCGTGTACACCCAGCCGGTATGACCCAAATGTGAAAATTTTACCCCCTGCAGCATTAGCCGCTGCCTCTGAAAGACCATGGGTCAAAGACACCTTGCGGACAAAAGCCTTAACAAGAACGTCCACGCGTGCAAGAACTCTCTCTCTGTTATGGTCGGAATTAGCATATGACCGCAAATGCACACGCCACGCATGACCATGTGCATCATGGCACAAACACGATGACTCAAGAGATGGGAGAAATTGCTTCAGGATAGAGCGAGGAAAGTATTTCCTTAGTATACGCTGAAGAAAAGGGCATGGCACGATCTCCGTCCAGAGGGAGATGGCAAGTGTGGATTGTTTGCGACATACTTACCTTGTTCGTGACTCATCCTCGCTCTCAAATGTGTTCTGTCTTCGCAGCTCTTCCATCAATGTCGATGTGACTTCTTTTTCCCGTTCTGTTGATTCATTGGTTGATATTGGGGGCGTTACGCCAAGGAAACTGTGAAGAGAAGAGGATCGGCGCAAGGCTCCATTACGGTGAACCGAGCACACCTTCTACCGATCTCCATGTTAGCAATGGGAGGCGCAGAGATGAGGGGGTGGAAGGAAAAATCGACAAAAGGGTCCAGCGAGCAATGTCGGAGGCGGCGACTGAAGTAGGAATCACTGGCAGTGGCGGGTGTCAGAATAGTCTACCACGTGGCCGGAAGATGTGGCAGCGGTGCGCCGGATTGCCTTTTGTATTACGTAGCGTCACCAACAATAATTGACCACTGTTGCTCGAGCCGAACGAGAATACAGTAGCTTGAAAGATGATTGATCACAAGCTCTTCTGCACGAGGCCATGTGCAGGATGACATTTTTTTGTTTATCAGAGACCCCGTCCCCACGTAAGGACATAACAATACAAAATCATGGTCCCCGTCACGTCCGCCTGGGAAGTAGCCGGTGTGGTGAGCCTTCTAGCGTCGCCCATGGCGAGTAGTACAAATTTGCAGTTGAGGTCAGCTGGTCGAGAGCTCGTGTGCAAATATGGGTAAGGGAGGAGGGGTGGAACAGATGCGCGGAGAAGGCCAACGAGACTGCTCGCTTAAAGATATGTGATGAATGTCGACGGCCAGTTTTGAAATGTGAGGAGAGAAGAGCCGGCTGGAGGTTCTTGAACAAGGAGGCCAGCTACCAAGAGAGACAGATTGACATGCGCGTGATATATACGGTAGCAGGCCCGGGAAGATAACGTAGAATATACGGACAATCGCCAGAGTAGCGACATAGACTCTAATGATCCACGCACAAAAGCAAGACCAAAAACGTTACGGTACATTCAATGATACATCTGTATCTCTATCAAGTCGTTCCTCTAGATCTTGTCCATCTCGCGTGAGTAGCCCATTCTATTATACGACTGGGTCTTTCTAGCAGCTCGTACTCGCGCCCGCTTCCGGATGTACAACGTCGTGATAGCCAACGCCACGATACCAAACATCACGCCAATCACCACACCAGCCACGGCCCCTCCAGACAGATTTTTCGAGCTTGTTATTTGCGTGGGTTCAGGAGCGGAGACCGAGGGTTCAGGGATGGTGACAGGTGGATTCATAGAATCAGGGCTAGGATTACCGCCATACGGCCAATAGTCGCCATTCGGAGGTATGATGCAGGTCAGGCCGTCTCCGTCCGGTATATTCTGGAAGTTACTCTGAAGGGAAGAAGACTGCACATTAGAGGGATCGACGACGAAAATACCGGGATTTAGATTTTCAGTGCAGTTGGGTCCTCGCGATCCAATGAACGACGTATTTCCTGTAAGTGAGTTGCCCTGGACAGTAAAATTACGAGCGGAGGTCACGGCGATTCCGTAACCGAACGCGCCAGAAAACACGTTGTCCTCGACTGTCCCCGAGAAACTGACATTGCTGCCGTATTTGCTTCCGAACCAGGTATGAGGCCCTATAGCAATACCAATCCTATGAAACAATACGTTTAGACCACGAAAGGAGTAAGAGGGTGGTAAAACCCGACTAACTTCACAATTACACTGTCAACGTTATCTCCCTTCGTCAAATTCGCCGAATCATGGTCTGTTGCAAAGCCGCCTGCAATGATATTGCGCCGTACGACCGTGCCCCCGTAATCACCGCCAAATGGATTCACGTCCACCATATTGATGCCCCCCAGAAGCGTTTGCTGAGGTACACATCAACGGCAACTCACTGCAGATGAGATTTTTGCGCTCACATTGGCGACCCAGATGGTGTTGTTCTCGATCAGAGAACCAGGAGAGCCGAAAATGACAATTCCTCCGTCTGTAGGGGTGTTGATCAAGTTGTTGCGAACAAACGACGAGCGACAGCTGAGACTGATGCCATCTGCCCATTGCTGAAACGCATCGGAGCCGCAGGGACCAATGTCGTTGTTCTGTACGGTGGTATTGGTGCACTGGAGCCCTCCTTCGAAAATGTGCAGACAGGACCAACTCCTCGGATCGTAGGAACGGACGTATTCAATGATTTGACCCGAATTAGGCCCGCCCATTTCAATGTTCGCTCCACCAGAGGTCGGCGGAGCTCCAGCCCGAGTCCCATTGATCTATGGATGACTGTGAAAAAAGTCATTGGCTAGGAGGGTGGGTTGCGGACCTGTATGTTGCGTAGCTTGACACCACCACAATTTGAACATGTACCGTCTACCGCCGTTGTATGGCCTTGCCCATTGGAAACCGGACCGTTCACAACAAGCGTGGCCCTCGTGTCGTCAGTAGGGTAACCAATAGTGCTGATCTCCTGATCAGGGGCGGCAAACAGGATCGGCGCTTGTATGAGGTATTGTGCACTTTGGCATAGTCTAAGTATGAAGCCTGGTCCAGAGGAGTTCAGGGCTAGATTCAAACGGTCTGTGATCGTGTTAGCAGGGTCAGGAGAGACGCAGCCGCTGCTATCACGAATAGACAATGAAGGAACACTGGGTGGTGGCAAATAGTACATATTACTGCACGCATGACACACGAGTGAGGGTTTGACGCACCTGGGGGCACGCCTGAGATAGTCCATTAATGTATGTGCAGTGAGATCGAGTCGATGAATGTATGAACGACGAAGGACAGGAGGCTCGACGAGAGCACGCCGAGCTGAATTAAAGCTCTACAGATAGATGCCACAACAGGCCACCACCCTACAGACAGAGAGCAGGCCCGAACTGGGTGTATAGAAAGCGCCGAGGCAGCTGTCAGCGTCTGACAAGTGAACCAACGTGATGGTTTGCGAGGATGTGAATCGAAATGCACCTGGACCAAAGGGCGGGAATGCTGAGGGGGTACGTCAGATGTCAGGGGTGGCGGGTCGAGGCAAATGTCTAGAAAGCGGATGCGCCTGGTGACAAAGGGGAAGATAGGTTGTAAAGACAGGACGATGAAGGGTCAATCCACAACATGAACGTGTGTAGTGCGGCGTGTAGGAAAGCCATTAGGCAGCGCGCTTCTTTACCGAGATTAGATAACGGACTGGATTTGTAACCGCGTCGTTTAATAGATGCGAACTCAGCGATGATCCGCCTTTGGCATTGCGACACAGTATATTCTAGTCATCTGAAAGTGCTTACGACCACGAGCACAGTATCTCAGTACACATCATGACAGTGATTATATGTTTGAAGTCATGAATAATGACAGTTCACCACTATACTGCCTTTAGTACGGGTGTTTATAACGTAGCCGAGTGATCCACGAGGTAACGCGCCATGGAGTGCTACCTATTCTACAGATCTCCTCGTGAAGACAAACAGCATTGAACCTCCTGCGTCATGCTGTGAACCCTTGAGGCTCAATTACAACGACAGCACTAGTGGATGCGTCAAGAGGAGGCGTACACCCATATGGGCTAAATGTCCCGGAGATCCTAGCGCAAGCAGCCTTGGATGTTAACTTCCACATGCTCCTACTGCTCGGGCCCAGAGGACGATGCAAAGATGTTAACGTCGCGAACGGGGATCTCGCTCATCCCGTTCATATGACCCCTCATCCCCGTAAGCCAGTCGCGAATAACCGCCCTTAGAACGGTGTCCCCTGCGTGGTGAACGTGAACGGGAGTGTGAGCGATCCCCCCGGCTGTCACTAGTAGCTCGCATGGGGCTGCGCGATCTCCGAGCTTCCCTCTGGGGCGAACGACTACGAGATCGACGGCGTTCACCGTCCGTCTCCAACCGATCCAGCGACTTGAGCAGAGCTTCAACGCCCTTCAAGCCCTCTGATTTACCCGCATGGCGCCGCGCTTTCTTCTCCCTCTTCCGCTCTTTCCTTGCCCGACGTTCCTCGAGTGTCTCGTCTTTATGTCGGCCTTTTGATTTCGCCTTTTTGGACTTCTTCGCTATATGCTCTTCCCTCCATTTTTCTAGGAGGTAGTCCCGCATGGGGTCATCCGGATCGATATCGGGTGCAGAAGAGCCAGATGATTCCGAACCAGCATTGTCTGTGGGCGCACGTCATGTAGAGAAAGTAAAATTGCCCGGAATGACGTACCGATAATCACTTCAGGTTTAGCGTTGAAGCTTTGTTCCTCAGTCTCTTCCCATTCACCGTCGTCTCCTTTGATCTTAGGTTGCTTATAGTTCTTCACATGGTCGACCCGCAACGTTTTATCCAAAACCTTGGCGCCGTTGAGATTGTCAACGGCTAGGATGGTCGACCGTTGATCTTCATACATGAGAAAGCCGAAACCTTTTGTCTTCCCAGTTTCCTTATTACGGGGTAGGTTCACGTCCATCACCTCACCATACCTAACACGCAAAGTCTGGGATGCTGCGAAACACGGGTTGTCAAGGAACAACTCACTGCGAGAAAATCGTGACCACATCTCCTTCAGTCAAGTCAAAGTGCAGGCCTCCGATGAAGACGTATGCAGAATCTAAAGACGCGTTGACCACGAGCACGCGGTGAATGCTACTCGTAACGGACCTTTGTACTCGTCATGCCACGATGCGCCTCCAACTCCCAGATCCAATTCGCGTTCATTGATCTTATTTATCTCTCGTACAACACTGTAGAATGAGGAATTAGACTGACGACGTTTATTGCGAAGGATAGGACGGGACTGACTTCATGGCACCGAAAAGACCGCGACCACTTGTACAGGTGGCAGCTGGTGGCGGGTCAAGAGCAACGTTTCACACGGCAGTCCGCGCGGCCACGCTCATCAATCTCCAAGATTTTTTCGCATCGTCCCCAAACGCGCCGCCACTAGCGCTGACTTTGAACGCACGTATACACCATGGACTCGTTCACATTACCACCCATCCATGATAACCCCGACGGGGGCTGGGGCCCATCGCCTTCAAACTTCCCGGAAAACTTCAAGTTCAAGGATATCCCTTACGCCCCGTACTCCAAATCTGATAAGCTTGGACGGTTCGCGGACTGGAACGATCTTACAGGCGACCATCGCCAACAGGTTGCTGGTACATCCACTGCGAACCCACGTGCAACAGGCCGTGGGCGGCGTGATGGTGCCCAGGCGTTTGGCAGTGGTGCTCCGAGTGCTTTCGCGTTCCAGGTGGAAGACGAGTCCAGCTTCTCATTAGTAGACAACAAAACCAGCGCGCCTCGTAGAGGAGGCCCGTTCAACCGGGGCAGGAGCCTCGGACGTGGGGGTCCTTCTTACAACTCTCGTACTCCTGCCCGGAACGCTCGCGGTGGTTTCACTGCTGGGCGTGGATCAGGGCAGCGCGGCGCTCGGCGGGGTTGGAGAGACTGGGACAAGGCATGCAGAGTCCCTGATAAAATTCTGTCCGCTAAACACTTTGGTATAGAACAATCGCACCCGTGAATCCTCAGTTGCAATCGATCCCAGTTGGCAAATGCTGGAAGAGATTGAATTCCACCGTCTTTCAAAACTGAGACTTGAAGTCGATGATCCTGAGGATCTGTACGCATCCCTTCTGTCTGCCCTTGCCCGTCCGTCTGACAGCGTCTGCAGTGATACCTACGGCCGACTCTTTGCCTACAACAAGATTTTCGATCGCATCACGACCAAAACAGAGCGTCCTCTACAGCCCGTGGATCGCATAAAATACAACCCTACCACCTCAGATGATCCCATCATCCAGCAGGTAGCCGTCCAATCTTCTTGTCGCACAAACCCCGTTTTAATCCTAATCTTAATTTGTCCTTTTTTGCAGCTTGCTGCTAACAATATTGCTACAGTTTATGTGACTGACGTGATATTGAGCGTCCTCATGTGCGCTCCCAGGTCTCTTAATCCCTGGGACATTGTCATCGTTCGGGAAGGGAACAAATTATTTTTTGACAAACGCGATGGCGGCCCCTTTGACACCGTGACGGTCAACGAAAATGCATCCGACCCTCCGCAAGACCTCCCTCCTCCCAATCCTAACAATCCGAACGAAAAGGTGCCTGAAGCGCCGTCTATTAATTCCGCAACTTCCCTGTCGCTTGAGGCCACCTACATCAATCAAAACTTCGGCTTCCAGTCCGTCTCCGAGACCACACCTCCCCCTGTCGATTTCGAGAAGCCAAATCCGTTCTATGGCCCGGAGGAAACGGAGCCCCTCGCCTCTTGTGGCTACAGATACCGAGTGTTCGACCTAGGGATTACGGAGGACGAAGACATAAAATTGTGCGTTCGCACAGAGGTCGACGCATATCTTCCAGGCCAAGGAAACCCCCAGGAAGGTCAGGGACTGGTCACCATCCGTGCTCTGAACGAGTTTGACCCTCGCGCACCGGGCGCGGGTGGTGCGCCTGATTGGCGCTCGAAGCTGGATTCCCAGCGAGGAGCCGTCGTTGCTACAGAGATGAAAAACAATAGCTGCAAGCTGGCCAAATGGACGGTCCAGAGCATCTTGGCGGGTGCCGAGCAGATGAAGATCGGGTAGGCTCGCCGCTTCTCGCAGGGAACCCCTTCTTCACGCTATCATCTACAGGTACATATCACGTGCGAACCCGCGCGATAATACACGCCATGTTATCTTGAGCACTGCGTCCATGCGTCCCAATGACTTTGCTGTTCAGCTCAACGTTTCTCTGGTCAATGGATGGGGTATTGTGAGGAGCGTCACGGATCTTTGCATGAAGCAACCCGAGGGCAAGTACGTTCTAGTGAAGGATCCCAACAAGGTGTGTAACATCCAGTTTCTGTAATCGCAGAGGGTATACTTTCTCTCTATTCTTTCTTTTTCCTTTTTTCCTTTTTTCCTTCCTTTCTTTTGACCATATTTGCGTTTTCGTCTCACACTTGGTCGCACGGATGGTATGTTAACGTTCCGCTCTACAGCCTGTGATCCGCCTTTACTCGGTTCCTTTCTCAGCATTTAACGGAGAAGAAGAGGAAGAGGAAGCAGGTGGTTCTGATGCAGAAGAGCCAGAGTCTTAGATGAAAACGACTTCTCTTTCGTGTGTCTGTTTGCATTTGATTTGCGGGACGTCCATAAGTATGAAACAAGCGTTGCTTCGATGACAAGTGGTAGATAAATGAGCTGTCTAAGAACCCTGGAGTCGAGTCCATGTACTAGCACCCTCACGGTATCATTGTGAACTCAGTAAAATCTCGACGGCACCTTCGATGTTCGAACTAGTGCAACGGTGAGACCCTGGATCAGATGTAAAGATATACGTCAGCCCTTACCTGCGTTGCAAAGCGGCGACCACGACTTCCCTCTGCACGTCTGGGAACATGCTCATCAACTGTGCGATCTCGGCCTCGTTGGGTACCCGGAGCCCGGTAGACGCCCGATCTGCTCTGCCCGTCAGCTCGTTCACCCACTCCCGCATTACGGAGGTCCCCGATGGAGTCTCTGCATCCACAGCTTCTGACCCTGGAGACGCGGATGGCGGCGGGGGCCGTGCAGTCGTGACAGGCTCGGCATCGGGCTCGCCCATCGATCGTCTAGGCCACTCCTCTGGCCACACACGGTTTGAACGCCGCGGCGCGCGCGTGGAACCGACAAGGGGCAGCAGAAAGCGCGAGGACAGGGCGACGACCCACAGTGGGAGCCTGTAGCTCTTGAAGCTGGCAATGTCAGATCGGTACAAGGCACCCGTAGTCAGCCCGATGACGGCGACGACCGTTGATGACCACGGCTGGCTGATGGCGAGCTGTCCGTATAACGATATCAGCGGTAACCGGAACGCCGGGCGCTCTTTCAGTAAGGCTGACCTGTAACGCGAGGATATACATAAAGACTTTGTTGGACATCGTTATTCCGGAAACGCGGAAGTGGTATATGGAGGGGACGAGCCGCAGGTGTTGATACAGGATGCTGAAAATGAGGGCGGTGGGCCCGGACGGGATGCGATTGAGTCCGAAACGGCTGAGCGATAGCAGCGAGAGAAATTCCAGGATAGTCGATAGCAGCGTCGAGATCAGGGCAAACGACTGAAAGTGATCTCGTAAGTACGGGGCGAACACAGGGGACACGTGTGCCGCACGTACTGCGAACTTGACGCTCCCGAACTGCCGCTCGATCTGTATCCCCACGTTGAACAGGAGGATCTCCCACACGAAAAGCTCGCTCGAGTTCGAGTACGCTACATGGTGGAGGAATAGCCGCCAATACTAGACGTAGCGGGATGGTCGGACAGCCAGACCAGAAGCAGGGTCGTGATGTCTTACCTGGTGATGCCGCGAGAGGTGTGGATCTAGCTAAGACCGTTTCAAAGAAGTGAATTGTTGCTCCTACGACGGTGACATTCGCGCAGAAAAACGCACCTGCAGATGTAAGTAGTGTTTCACGTCAAAAATGGCAGCGACCAATGACGTGACTGCACATGTCATCATGAGACCTAGAAAAAAAATTGCCCTATAGTATCAGCGAGCTTTGTTGATTCTGCCGGTATAGACATGGACGAAGAGATAAGTGCCTTTGGTGACCGGGGCATGTTGGAACGACATGCTTCCAAAGACTGGACGCAAACGCTGATAGCACTGGCCAAAGGGTCACGGTGCGCCCGTGTCACTAGCGGAAGCAAATGGAAATTTCAAAGTCCGGGCCGTTTCATAATTGTAATTCGCGTCCCGCCACTGTGCGGCTGCCGTAAGCAGCAGGATTGGGGTTTCACGCCGATCGGATGTTTTTTGCATGTCTCTCCTTCAAGTTGCATCACCCGTCATTCACAGGGTGGCATTCGTGAGCCGTGATGCGGACCATCAGTCTGGATACGCTCTATGTCGATCCTGTATTCACTGAACGATATTCACTTAATCATTCTCGTCTCTCCAGGTGGCCGATGTCCGATGCACTTCGCACCCAGGAACTGGAAATGTGGAACGATCCTCGGAATGGACAGCCATCAGAGCTATGGTCTGACCACCACCACCCTGGGCATGTATAATGCTGGCCAGGCGAACTGAGACGAAATCCCATCCCCGTGAGATGGGAACCTCCCCCGCCGATGCCAAACTTTATTCCACCATTGCTAGACTATGATAGGGAGGATCCCGCCATCACAAACCCACGAAATCCTCGCCCGTGGAACAAGACCAAGGCCGGCTTCATAGTAGCCACGAGGTGCGATAGTTCGAACATGGCTGACCAAGCGGGAGAGCCGACATTAGGGAGTGCGACTGCAGCAACCGATGACAGTCAACGTTAATCAACATGGGAGGCCGACGGGTCCCCACACGATCGTATGCAACTCGAAGGACAGGTGGGAGCGAAGAAGGGGCCGCCCCGATGACGATCATAATTATTTCCATTGCTTCCCAGGATGCAGAAGTTCTTCAACTTCTTCCATAAACTTCCCAGTGTGTGTCGACGCTCGTGGCGGTCTCATCAAGGCGCGTAACAGATCAGATCTTACCATCATCGCGACCTCCAAGATAGCCATCAACATTGTGTGTGAATCACCCATCAACCCAGTCTCCAGTCACACAGCCTTGCAGATGTTGTTCGCACCAGCCGTTCTGGGAGTTCTGCTAGGGTATGATGGCGCACTCTCTCCAATAGTGTCGCGACTTTGGTATCGACCGAAGCCTGACTTCTAGTCATCCGTGCGATGACGCGAGGGCCGCGCAGGCGAAGAGGGCAACTTGAACTCTAGACCACGAGATAACGGGGGCCGTCCAAAAGAGCGAGATTACCTGTGTTTCCGGCGTCTAAAACGAATGATTACGGACATGGGGGCGGAAATGCCAAGACGTACTTTGCCATAGTAAAGTTGTATCCCCAGTCAGCTGGGCTCCCACTAGCACTGCCGATCCCAGAGCTTGAATTTCCCACACTCAAGCCCCTAGAATCAATGCGCGTTTATGTAAGGTTGTAGGCGCGTCTTCGGCGGAGCCCAAGCCAGCCCAGCGCATTGGTTGCGCTCGTGAGTCTGTCTGATTGCGAATGCATCCCACTACATTCGTTTGTTTGGTACTCGGCCTTCTCTCCGGAGTGCCGCTCCCCCGCCGCTCCGATTTTTTCATTGGGACTTGATTTCTCGCCCTCCACCACCGTAACCCGCCTTCCGAGCGCTGGCAAGCGGGTCGGCGGCGGGGGGAAAGGGGATGAACGCACGGGCCAGACGCGGAGATCATACGTTGCGAGAGTGCCACACGGCGAGATCGTGATCGACAGTGATAAGAAGTAACCTAGGGTATCTGGGAAATCACGTTACGTAGATCCAACTTGGACCAACCCCGTTAACGCGTGAACAATGAACATCCCTTGCGTGGGACTCGGCTACAGCGAGCGTACTAGGCGGCCGCCCGTCGACGACTAATACGTACTCTTGTCCTCCCGGTTCACACCCGTGTCGCCGCTTTCCTTTCCCTGGCATAATGTCGTATTATTGTCTAATTACGCCCTCGAGCATAAACGTTTGACATCTCTGCGACGTAGCTAAACCTTGAACAAGATTGCGGTATATTGAGGGACGTCCAGCCTGGCCTGTCTGCCGGCCCAATTGACATGGATGGCTATAGGCCAGTCCCAGTTCTGCACTGCCCATGATGAGCCACATGACCGTTATCTGCCCCAAATGCAAGCTCCGTGTTTGTACGCCCAGCGCAATCCTTGCTACTTATCCGTCCTCTTGGTTACAGGAAACCCATCTACGGAGTGCGGGAAGCACACGTGGGGCGGTTCCGTTGCAGCTATCTAACCCTAGGCCACCCAAGTCCATTTGTATCGGCTTGCGTGACGGATGCGGGGCATCGGACGAGTTACGAACTCTTGAGATAACGTATGCTCCAATGGCAGCGGTGCTTCCACGAGCCATGCTATTATGAGGGTTATCCTTGTCCGCCGTGTTCCCTGGCTCAGTTTGCCGCGTCACTCTTTCCATTCCACACGCCGAACGTCGCGCACATCAACAAGTGTACCGTCCGTCTCGTACAACAGTTACCATTACGGAGCGTTCTCCCTGTGCCGCCAGGCGACGTGAGCCATGTGTCTCCCACGTCAGGTACGGCCGCCGTGACAGACGACCAGCGGCCCGCTCGATCGCACAATGCCCGCAACTACAGTACATCCCAATGGCAGGGCCGCGGTGCCAGCGTGTCCTCTCTTCTCGGCACGATCAGACGGATCGCCTAGTACGTCGTGTAATGCCATTGACACCTCACAACGCGCTTGGCGGGGCTTCGCCCGACCCCAGGCGAGGATGTCTGGCAGGGGACTGCGAATACGCGATCGAAAATGAGTCCCTGTGGCGTGTGTGTCCGCTGGACAGTAGCCGGGGGCTGACCGCCAAGTGCCGCGGCTACGAGTAGGAGATCACATCCCGGAGGAGAATTCCCCTCATATTTGTGTGCGCTGGTGACCGGAGGCCAGTCAACGGGGGAAGAAGCGCCGTGACGATGATTTAGTCATGGGCTCTTCCCTATTGTTGTACTTCCAGCGGTGGTACGCTGAGAACTGTTTCAGTGTATACATGCAAGAAGCCTCTTGCACTGCCACCGAGTATACAGAACCGGAGAAAGGGTGAGCGGAGCTTCGAGATGCACCCTTCAAACACGGTACGTGTCTTTGGGTATCCTTATTCTGGCTGTCATAACCTTTATCTTGCCACTCCACGCTCTAGCCCCGCTGCCCGCCTCTCGTGCAAGGACCACAGCCCCTGTTGGATGTCACCGTGTTCTAAGAAACGACATCCGTGCCCTTCAGACCCATTGGGTGCAACAGCTTGGCGTTCATATTTCCCAAAGTAATATGTACGTGTGTGACACTGGTTGTTCATTGTGAATCCTTCACCGCCCCGGCGTGATATCGACAACTCGTAACTCCATCGCAGTCGCGCTTGGCCCTGACACAACGTGCCTGTCGAACCGGGCATGGTTAAGGTCGGAAACCCTTTGGAGCAACTTGGGAAAGGGCGTTTGCATATCCGGATGCTCTAGTGCGGGGCACAGGATAAATCATATCAACCCCTAGCCTACGAACGTAACAACCCCGCTTTTAGGGTGTGCCAAATATCATGAAAAATGCCTATATTCAGAAACCCGATTATACAAAAAAAAAAACTCCTTTTAATCAGAAAAGTTGGCTAAAACGGGTATGAAATGAACGCTAAAATGCCATTATCGACAATTCAAAAAAAAATGGCTGTATCGATTCGTCCGGCCCAAGAAGCCCGCGTGCGCCTTGGAGGCTGTGACGGGGTCGGTCGCATCTGCGGTGTTGGCGCAGCACTAGTGGGAAGGGGCATCGCTGAAGAAGGGAACCCGAATCTGCGATGCACGCGCCGGCCTCCTCTTGAGTGTCCTCTGGCCAACACCAGCCAGCAGGCCGTGCTAGTGCTAGTCTGTCCCTCCGTCACTATAGGTCATGCGCAGTGTCCCCCGCGAGAGCTTCGACTGGCGTGTACGTGTGGAACCAGTACTCGGCGGCGCTAGTGCTAGTGTGCGTCGTGCCCTCAACCCTCCTTCCCATTGGCCTGCCCACAGTCCTAAGACGTCATCAGCGGGAGGTCAAGCATGGGCTGTCGTTCGGCACGTCGGCGATGCGCGCTGGCCTATTCAATTTCCCCACGTTCCCCGACGCTCCTCCACATAGACTTGACCATATATACCGTGGCGAGCTTCTGAGACGAGGCCGGACGGTCGTGTGTCCGGAGAATGCCAGGATGATCCGAGAATCGGAGAGTCCCAGGCGCCGAGCACGAGACAGTTAATAATTGAGCTTGTCCACCGAAGGGGCTGAGGACGCCATGCTCTGCCGGGGAGAGAGACTAAACGGACGTACCACGCTATCGTAGAGTCCTGTAGCGGCGGGCACCCACTAAGGTGCTAGCTCAGGCTCGCACATCACGTGTTTCCCTGCGTCCCAATTTCTTATGCAGCGACATTTCGCGATGTGGGCGCTCGAGGACCACAACTAAAAATATTGAATAAATCCGCCGATCGTTACCAGCCACAGCACAAGTGAGGCCTGATCGCCAGTCGGTTCCAGAACATAGACGTAGTCACGATCAGCCACCTTCATCAATCGTCGCGATGTTCGCCTCGTTTCGAACCGAGCAAATCAAGAAGACCGGTGGGTTGCGCTTTGTGCACACAAGGGATGATTGCTCTGAGGGCGGTGGTGGTATTTTTCTACTAGCATTACAACTTGGTGTAGCTATGGCAAGCAAAACAGTAGTTAGTAGGGTCCAACACATCATAACGGTTAAAGAAAGCTTGGCAAGAAATAAAATAAATCAGAAAGACGAGGGGAGCGAAAGGCCAGGGACTACGCGATGCTGGGAGATGAGTGATACAATGCCGTGGAGTACAGGTAGCGGGAGAGCAAAGCCTAATGAGAACAATGCTCCAGAGGGAATGCGAATGCGTGCGACATTAATGGCGATGCCGGTTTGCGACCGATAAATAAATAAACAAACGGAGATCTCCAAGACGCGCAGAATGACATATACAACCGTCCATATGGAACGAAGAGAGCAATATGAACAAGGCGTGGCGGCGCGTATGACTCACGCGACCACCATTTTCCGGACAATCCCTGGCTTCCCCCGCGATGCCTTTCCGGTCCCGAGGTCTGACATAGGCACTGTTTGCCATCCGGTGACTTCGGGCATGTCTACCGACGAGGGCGTCGTGTTGCCAATGACATCGGCGGGAAGAGAGCATCGGCGGCTATAGAAGTCAGGCTGTGGAGGGAGTGCGCCGTGGTCAGGTGTGCATGCCTTGCGGGGGGACGACTGAAGCGAAGCGACATCGGACAGAGGCGCATTCGGTAGACGGATTCCGCCATCACGGGGCATGAGCGGCGGCGAGTGAGAAGACCGGGGCTCGAGGGGAAGCGAGAAGCTACCCGCGGCTGGAGAGTTAATTGAGGACGGCGGCGCAGACCCGGAGGAGTACGCAGAGACTAAAAAACGAGCCGATCAGGTCCCGATGGCGGAACAGTTCATAATGGGGAACATACATGAATCATCCCAATCGCTGCTAGAGTGCACGGAAGAGGAGGAAGAGACGGAGGTTCTCCGCGACACGGACTCGACTTCGACGATCTCCTTCTTAACAAAGGTGTTCGCCTTGGGAGCGGGCGAGCCCGAGACCCCCTTAGCATGCTTGCGCGACTTGTTCCCGGTTCTAAGCTCATCAAAGCGGAGGGGTCGAGGGCGCAAGTGCGTGCGCTCATACAAACCGCACTTGTTGCAGACGATTTTGCCGGGGTTGAGAGTCGAGCGACGCCAGCTGGGCGGCTCTGTCTGAGAGCAGTTGAAGCAGCGACGGCGGAGGTACTGGGTCTCTTTAGAGGCAGCGTCGTCTGTGTGCTGGACGGGCATGCCGGTGTGGGGGGAGATGTAGGTCATGGGGTTGATGGCATTCGATGAAGGAGGGCGGTACAAGCAGGTCTGGGATGGCACGATGACTGGGGCAGACTCCTCTAGTTTTACATTAGGTTCGATTTTGTCAAAATCGTGGTATGAAGGGGCAGGGGAGGAGGAGAGGGAGGAAATGTCAAAGTGGCTGTTGTGGAGAGTGGGGTCGGGACCGAGGGCGATGAGTTGGGGGGAATTATGCATGATGGGGAGAGGATCGGCGTAGAGGGTATCGGGTCGTGAGTGATAGTGACCGACAAGGTGATCAGAGTCTTGGGAAATGAAGGATGGAGGCAGGTACTGGAGGGCGTCGTCGCGGTCCTGGCGGACATACGGGTAGGTTGCGCGGCGGATGACGGCGACGTCATGGTGCGGGTGCCATTCGTTGTGATGGTGGTCAGAGTAAATGTCATTGAAGGGGGGGTGGTTGTGGTCGGGGGAGAGATCGGACTCATAGAGCTCTTGGAGAAGGGAACCCCGGGAGGGAACAGAGTGGAGGTGTGACCAGGCGGGATGACCCTCGGGGGTGACGGTAGTATGGTCATCAGACATAGGATCGGGAAAAAAGGGCGAGACGGGATCGAGATCGAGTTTGTAGTGGACAACGTCGTCGGAGGCGATGGAGGAGCGGGGGGACGGGGTGCGGGGATTGGAAGAGGCGTCCGAGTAGGCAGTGTAAGATTCGAAGTTGAAAGAGTCCATGGTCGGAGGGACGGGGCAGGTTGGGATGGGCGACCTCTCGAATCGTTTTGAAGGAAATCGGTCCTTCGTCAGGGTCTATTCCTGTGTTCATCCCTTTTCCTTTTTCAGAATAGCGTCTCATCTCCGTCACAGTCACCCCCCGTCACTCGCCAGCCTCCCGCTATCCGGCGCCCCGGACTTTTCCTTCCGACCGCGCTTCTGCCCCCTTTCTCATGGGAATTCGAAGTTCGAGGAACCGTCCCACTCTCCCGGCCACCTTGCCATCTTCGGCTTCTCCACGTACGGCATCTCCCCCTTCCCCTTTCCAGTCTTCTCTCCTTCCCCGCCTCTCTCGCGCCTTTTGCCTTGCTTTCCCCCCTTTCTACTCCCTCTGTTCCTTCCCTCTGCTTATTGGTCTTCTCCCACAGTCTTGACAATGTCACCGCTCCTCCTCCCACGTGATACCCTGTCTCCTTCCTTTCCTGTTCAATCCAACCACTCTTTCCTTTGTACGTCATTCTTCTTCAACCGTGTCGCTATTCCTCTTTCATTTGACCTTACCCTACCCATCCCGTAATAATTTCCCGGCCCAGACGCCTCCTTTCGCCATCCCTCACTGCCACGTATATCTCATCTTCCTTATTTGCTATGCTTCACGCTTTTACGTTGCTCATCTCTCGTCAACCACATACAGTCAATCCCGACGACAATCCACCGGCTATTGTTTCTATTTCTTCCTTTTCCTCGAGCGCTCGTTGCTGCTGCCAACGTTTCCCGCGGCGCCCTTCCGAATACAGTCTGAACAATACCAACTCTCGGGAAGCGGCGGCTTCAGGTTGACACAAGGAAGATGGAACTGTGAAATGTACACGGTTAGCATAACTTTGTAACGTAAACGCCTAGTAATCAACTTGCTCACCCATTGGTAAGGACAATCCGGATTATCGCATGCAACCATCTGCGCAGTTCGCACTGAGCAACCCATATTCGCCAAAATTAAAGATCAGCGCTCACCTCTCCATATGACATCTTTTGACAGAAACAGTATAGAGACTTGTCCTCATTGTCCTCGCCGTCGTCACCGAGATCTTCCACGTCATCTTCGCCCTCTGCGTCTTCATCTGCGCCCACTGGTGAGACCACCCGGCGACGCGCAGGTGACGGACGGTGGGTCTGCTGCGTGAGGCGCGAACGCTGGGCAGGTGACTGCACAGCAGGTGGCGCTGGACTCGGGAGCTTTATCAAAGGCGTAGAGCTTGCCGCTGTGACTCTTCTTCCTGTATTGACGTTCAGATAGTGACGAATATATCGAGAATGTGATCGAACGTACTCTTCTGGACAGGAGCAGGCGTCGCGCTGGGCGCTGCAGGAGATACAGGCAGCGCATCAGAAAGGGCCATCGCGTTGCGCAGGCTTTCGTTGATTTGCTGCACCGGATTGCGGCCTGTCATGACATACGATCCCTGCTGGTTGGGATCTAGGTCCCCCTGCAGTACAAGGACCTTGTTCAGGTCATAATCCAGACGTGCTCGTGCTCGAGCGATGAGATCAATTATTCGCTGAGATAGCCGCAACTTGTCTTCTGTGAGAGCATCGACCTCAGCATAGTCATCTTTGATTTTCTGAGGAATATGTCCATCCTTCGTGCTAACAGGGGCTGTTCCATTTCGGAGGGAGTGTCGGATATATTTCCCAGTCTCCTTCTGAATCTCCTGCTGCAGATCTATATGAGTTTAGGTCAAACCAGAAACGTATTTGAGATAACGGCAAGTCACAGCATGTCAAAGGAAGCAAAGACCATACCTTGTGATCTGCTTTCCTTGTGCTTTATCTCGGTAAGAAGATGCTGTACCTCATTGGGCAGGTTATCAAGGCCTTTCATGCGCCACAACAATATCCACGTGCAAACATCAGATGTTCAAGTTTGGTTGCCACACGACTAAGGAAGTACTCACTAGCAATGTATTCAGCTGCGATAGCCGCGGCTTCCTCCATAACGCTGTTTGTGGTGCTGCTCAGAGCTGCCAATATACGATCGGGATGGGTAACGGTCTGAGTTGATGGCAGTCAAACTCAAAATGACTAAGTTACTATATTCGTGGAAAATGGTGTGTTGGTGACAGATGCAGCGAGCGGAGCTCGAAAGGGGACTGTCGGAGACTCAACGTATGTTCTGCCGCGATATCCACGGATTGCCGCAGCGTTTCCCGCCCTGCCCGGCAATTTCAAAGAACTTGCCCACGCAGCTCACAACTTGATAGCAGCAGCGGTGACTGCCCGAGGAGATTAGGCGTGGGGCTTCTAGAATTACTCATTGACCGTTGCAAGCTGTCAGACATGTCGCTCGTCCAAACCTTCGTTTTTCCATCTTCAATCAGCGACGCGGTGCCGTTCAAAGGCTGTAACCTCAGTCCAGACGCGACATATGAATTGTACCATGGCTATGTCGATTCTTGAGGTAAGAGCTCACTTGAGTTCACTTAGCCCCATTAATATTCTTCGCATCGCAATATCAAATAACGTTTCGAGTGTAGAAATTGCTGTTCCCAGGATAACAGCATAGAAGACACTTGGAAAGAACCACTCAAGTCCATGCTCAGCGGCAGACGGCGAACCTATGGGACCTCGGCGGACCATGGGAGAGTTATGAACATTGTTTGGCAGGTGTGATATTAACATATCCGGCCTAGCGCGAAAGGCGAGATAGATCTCGATCAGCGCACGTGCGATATGACCTGAGATCGTAGCGTCATCGTGTATCTCGCTTCTCGTTTGTCATCGACCGGAAGCAAATGTACGCGTCCAGTCGTTCGCCGCGGTTTGCTGCCCGTTGTAGCTGGGCATGGTCTGGCGTAGAACAGACGCGGGAAAGGGCGCGCTGCTAGGAGGGCGGGTCACGTTGCTCCGCGGTTTCGGACAGCAGGCGTTGCGAAAACATACAATAAATATATGAATTACAAGCATAAAAGGTGTGCGGGTGGGTAAATGAGCAACGGTAGAGTGCAAAAACCGGCGGAGCGTAGCTTGCTACCCAGGTGGTATTATTCGCTCGGCTTCATGCTTCAGCTGGACCAATTTCAATGGCCTCACATAACACCTGCTGAAGTCCAAAGGACATGCTCGATTTGTTAGATTTTCGTAACGTCGGATTCAGTCGCTCCCCCTACCTGATTTATCTGATACTGACCTGCCATATATGCAATGCATCTATGAGCAATGCGTCCTTAGCGTGTTTGCAAGTGAACGCCATCCCTCACGCGCTATTCCTCTCTATCAATCAGCCTTGTCTTGTTGCTATATCTACGGCGCGACGGCATTGGCTGCAGTTTAGCTCCAGCAACTTAGGCCCGCTCCGAGTCGTGACTTGCAATGCCAAGCACCTAGCGACTCACTTCGCCCCCCGCATGCCCGCGGGATGCCGGCCGGGCCCGGTTCGTGTTACCGGTCTAGTACTACAATGATGACCGGCGCGAGTCGGTGTCCCGCCGGTCGAATTCGCGGGCTTGCAGCTTGCGGTCATACAAAACGACTATATTCTGCTGAGGTCAGCTATGGAGACTAGGCTTGGGGCTGGTTTCCAGCAATTTCAACTGAACTAAATTGGGAGGCAAATTAGATCACAGGCTGCCTGAGCGTGATCATGCAGAGAAGCATGTCGATCGCCCGCTAGGTGGGCCCCATGGTCATAACACCCATCGCAATCTTGCCTTGTGACATTGGTGCGTCTCCTACAAAGGTCGTGATTGGACATTATGCGTGTTCGCCGTCGACGTCCACACGACATACACGAACGCGGTCCCCATCCGAATACACTGGCTTGTGAATCCGGACGCAAACCGGTATGAGGATTTGAAGCGAGAGTCCGCGGTCGGAGATGCATCCTTCCACATACAACTCCTGCACATTTCCCATACAACACTCGCCATCGACTTACGAGCACGGTGTTTTTCTCGGCTGCCTCGGCGACTAGGCGTCCAGCGAGCAGGCGCGCACGTTCCTATCGGACGAATATGCCTTGGATACACCCGTTCAATCAACCAAGACGAGTCATGTCCCGCCAAGCTTTTGATCCGCACTGTCAACAGTGCCGCCATCTCCGTCGACGCTCCCAGGCGGCACTCAAGATGGAAGTAGGATCTACCGTGCCACCAACGTCTGAGCTCCGCGGACGGGTGGACTGATGTCAATGGCCCGAGATCAGTCGAGATTGTTCGTGGTTGATGGTGAAGAAAATGCCAGTCGTTGCCGTCCATCTCCACGCACGTCTGCACTGCTTCGCAAACCCACTACTGGGGAAATATGGATATGGTTGTGCGTTCCCCCGTGTTGATTTGCACGACTCGATCGTTGAGCCATCAAGCAGTGATGCACAGGATCGACGACGCGCAGTACCAGTGTGACTCAATGCTGCACAAAGGAAAGGCACCTGCCAAATACGCCGCCGGAAGCAGGATGTAGTACGCCGGCGTGTTCAATATCTGGAGATGGATGTCTTCGATCCTCGCCAAGATGCCCGACGGAGTGAAGGGTATCCTGATATTGGATGATTCTTTGCTCAGGGGGGACGGTCTTTGAGACGACGTCCCATCTTGTGCATGATAAACAGAACTCATCACCACGTGTACTTGCTATGGACTGCATTGGGCACTGATAGAGCCTTATACATGTGTGGGGCGCTTCTGTATGCTTCTCGATGAGAAACTCTCCAAGGCATGCCCGTGGATCCAGGTACTAATGTTCAAAGTGTAACAGTAATTGGACAGACGACAGCCAGGGATTGCACAGGAAAATGTGTTGCTCTCGGGGCACACATGGACGCGGAAAGTGCGCACTACGACGAGCGGTACCGAACCTTGAGTTTGATTCCCGTCTCTGACGTGTTTGACGATACACGTGGGAGGCTCGCCGTTGGCCGCTCTCTCTCCGCCGCCCTTCATTCGTAGATTCCGTACCTATGGATCATTGGGACGAGTTTCAGGTCGAACGATGTGTCCCCCAAGGTTTATTGAATCGCCCTCCTGATAAGGCTGTTGTACATGATATTGCATACTTTGGGCCACGATGTCCGGGTGCTGATTGGAGCTTTGGCTGTTCAGATCGATATCGTTCAAACTCTGCTCTGCAACGCCCATAGATTAATGTAATGCTAGCACCGAGGCTGTGATATTTGGCCGTCTCTGAGAACAATGGAGAAGCCGTAGTGAGGCGCCAGAGGTAGGTGGAACTTGATAATGAAGATGGTGGCAGATGCCGGGCTGGGCCTGGCCGGACACGAGTAGACAGTTCTGGCGTCGGATTGTTCAACACGGCTAGCAACGATTTGGGAGCTTCATGCAGGCCTCATGGGTAAAGCGCATCATAACGTTAGCAGGGCCTTATTACGTGTGGTTGAGAGGGGATGACAATGACATGAACCCATAGTATGCTTGTGGGACAAAGGAAAGACCCCAGACGTCAGCACAGGCGGCAGTGCGATGACGGCTCAGACGGGGAACGGAAATAGAACGGGCGGCTAGTTTGGAGAGGTGGAGGAGTGGGGCCTCATCATGGAGGGGCCAACGGAGTGAGAGCAATGGTGTGGGAGGACGGCAGAGATCATGTGCAGCCTTAGCTGCCAGACAGGCTGGGATCTGTTTGAGGTCGCCAGATCTGGTCTTCATTCTCTTATGGCAAGCATACTCTCCGCTCTAGACGCCCTCTCCGTCCGCGGCTTTGCGGTTCGTTGCGAGGGCGTCAACTGTCCCCGAATCAGGACGTTCTCCTCTCACCTCTTTCTTGCACAGCATTTCTAGTCTCTAACTCACGCTTGCACTAACTGTTGCGCTCTCCCTTGATCTACGCGTCAGTCCTCAAATGTCATTCTTTGAGCCCGAGGCAGGTAACTGGTTAGGTCCGGCATTAGGCTATGACGCCGCCGACCATGGGTCGTCAATGCATGTCCCATTGGGGCTGATATCCATATCTGTCAGACTGTGTGCATATACTGCCAATGAGACTCCGGGTCGACGCTCGCAGTCAAAAGGTGCGGAATGCCGTACGTCCCAGACAAATACAGTATTGCAGATGCTGTGATTCCCTTCTGAAGTGTGTGGGCGCACGCCGCGCATGTTGTTGTCCTTCTCAGAGGTCTACAGCGCGAGCCTTGGCGAACACGAGGATCGGAACTGCACTCATGCGATGGCTCAATGTACGTCGCCGGCCTAGTCCCCCATAACGCGGGCGGTAGAAGTAGTTCTTCATACGCTTCCGTCCCTTTGCAGTGGAAGACTACCCACCCCAATTTTATAACAATAGCGGTGGCGCGCGGTAATTAGGATAGTTAGGTGGTTGCGGTAACAAGGCGGATACAAAATAGCAGTTTGCGCTATCTTCGAACCAACGATTTAGCATATACTTTGTTAGCAACCGTAGATCGGGTCCGTCGACCCGCTGCTCACAAGGGCCGCGAAGAGAATAGCAATTGAAGTATGCTGTGAATCGGAATTACGATGTTTACGTCTGTTACGCACGGTACTTTTTATTTAGTTGGGTGTTTTCGGTGGGTCGACGTTCTAACCTTATGGTGCACTAGTTTCATGGACAGTAGGAAAAAGGGATGGAAAAAGCAAGGAGGAGGATGTCCTTAATTGTGCCGTCAAGTCGCGGTGGCGCACTTGCGGGATGTGTGCGGCGCCGACCAAGCTGTAGCCCCCACTTCCCACACTCCTCCACAACGCACCTGAAGCTCACATACGGCCACGTTGTTTGTTACCTCCTGCTTCCTATAGCAAGGATGTTGCGCACCAATGCTCACCGCTATTCTCATCCTATAATGTCTCCTTTCCGTCTTCTTGCACTCATCGTCTCTCTTTCTCTCTTCCGTTATGCGCTCGCTGAGCCATTACTTGCGCCATTTCAGGATTGCTTTTCAGGGAACGTCTCGCAGAAGCTCAACGTATCTACAGTATATGCTCAGATAACACGCTCAGACTCGGTGGGTCGACATCTGAATCTGACAATCCTTGGAGAGAATGGCGCAACGATCTATGGGTTCTCCAATGATAGTAATGATTTAGGTGCCCATCGTATCCTTACTTACGCTCAACACATGATAACCTCAACTCTGTAAAGCTACACTCTTTTCGACCACAGAAATGCTCACTTTCAATGTATACAACAACAATTCGTATTTCTGTGCCACACTAAGGCCTCAATCGCCATTACCCGCACCTGATAATCTCACTAACACCTACTGTCCATTCCCCCCTGGTCCCTTCGCATTATCCTCGTCCATACCTCTTCAGGCAGGTCATGAATTGACGACCCTCCAGACTCGTCTCCGCGCCGTAGACCCATTCAGCAACGAACTGCTCTGCGTCGACGTTGAGACCACGCCATTAACCCCAGGTCCCCTGGGTTCTGTATACGGGCATGGCAAAATCATATTTTGGTTCAGCGTGGCTCTCTGCATAGCCTACTGGGTTGTCGTCGGTATAGCTCGGATAACGTCTGCCTGGACGAGACGTGCGGGATGGTCAGGTCCAGGCTTCTTCGCTCGTGTGGATACTGTCGGTCTTGTACTGGCGAGCGCCATCAGTGGGGAGAGCTTCGCCAAGTCTCCTGCCTTGTTGAGATTCGGTCAGTATACCACTTGAAAAGACTATCGATGTCAACTTAACTCGGAAACAGCCACTCCATCGCTGCGCGATGTATTCCTTCATACTCAGTGGTGCGCGGTACTTTCCATGGTCGCCATAGATTGGCCAGCATTTGTTTGTAAGTTATTTTCATGTAAATCAGCTTGCAGCTTGTTTCATTCGTCTCCAGATCCTCTTTTGAGCCAGACGGCTTGGGCTACTCTTTCCTATAGTAAGACATTGTATCTCGTTTTTTATAACATATTTTCACAAGCCTTCCCCCAAGACACCACCTTACCCCGAGGCAAAGATGACTCAGAAGATCTCTGGAATCCGTTATTTGTTCCACCGTTCAGTCCTCCATCTAATTTCGCGGATCAACTAAATGACCAGACTTCTCCGCTATTCATCAATTCCACGGTGCCAAATACGCTGTTTGCATTGCCATCCAGTGCCACTGCAGGCTTGTCGTCCTTCGCTTATACCATCGGTCTGCGTCCACAAGACATGTATGGGGTTTGTCTTGTACTCTTCCTCGCCATAATCGCTGGAGCCATTGTCTTGAGTTTATTCTTCTGGGGTCTGGATTGTTTGGCAACTATTATCAATGGAGCAGTGAATCATGGTCCAAAGAACGGTCAATTCGCTCCGCGAAGCCCGCAATATTCATCAGCCGGAAAGGAGCTATCGGACTCGACAGGAGGCATGCAAGGTCTAGAAGACGAGAGGTCGATGAATTCACACTTATTGTTCCGGGGCGCATCTCGATTTCCTACCTCACGCAAGTTTTGGTGGAGGTTACGTCTCGATTTCAGCTCCTTCCACTTCAGCGTCCTTTATGGAAACCTCATCAGGATCCTCATGTTATTCCATCTTCCCGTCACTATCTTTTCCTGCTACCAAATGACATCAGGGAGGTCTCAAGCTTCCTTAGTATCCATCATCTTGGCTGCGCTATCTTTCGCTGCATTTTCTCTTTTGATACCGGCCCTCATCGTCGTGCGGCTATTCAGGACACCCACCAGTAAGCTGTACGACGACACTTGGACGCTCCTGTCTCTTGGCCCGCTCTATAACCATTATCGCCACGGGTCCCAACTCTTTGCCTGCCTCTTCTTCGCGACCAGCCTTGCTTACGGCATGACGATAGGCTGTGGGCAGAAGAGCGGGACCGCTCAAGCCATCATTATGCTCGTCATTGAAGTTATCTCCGCGTTAATTACCAGCGTTTGGTTGCCTTGGGGTCATGGTGCAAGTATGGGTCTTATCAGTTTCCTTTTTTGCGTGGCTCGGATTGTCATTGCAGTTCTTTTGGTTATTCTGACGCCAACGGTATGTACTGTAATAACCTGTTCATACCGAGAATCCTATCTAAGAAACATGCAGGTCTCTATAGGAGGTCAAGCTGGACAGTGGGTCGCATATGCGATTTTATTCACCCTTGCGCTTGTGTACCTGGCTTTTCTCCTGATGCTTGTCTCCAAACTCGTTGAGGCATCCATCCGTATATTTGGCGGGGTCGGTTTTGATAGAAGTCGACATGCAGTTGATGGGGGTCTTTTGGGCGTGCTCGGTCTCTTGGGGTGCTGCGGTCCGCGCAAGCGGCGGCAGCCTCGTCATGATCGCCGAACTAGACCTTCGGATGTAGCCCTCAATAATTCTCAATCGTCTCTCTCTTTCTCGCATCCCACGGCGAAAAAAGGTTCGACACCCTCAGCCTCTGGTCCGCCCTCCGTTTTGCGTCCCGAACATGCCCTGCGGCCTTACCGTGAGGAAAGCGACGATGAAAACGGCTTCATCATGGGCGCCTGGCAGCCATTCCCACGCCCTGGTTACAACGCCCTTCAGGAGAGCCCAAATCACCATCATTTGGACGCGCCTCCACCGACAAAATCCGGCTTCTCCCGCGTTGGTGGTGGTCGCGCGCACTATGATTCTCCATATGCCATCGCGTCTCGCTCTACTCTGACATTCCCATCGGCGGATCGGAACCACCCACCTATCCAGGTCTCTCTGGACGCCATACCTGTCCCAACATCATCCGAAGTGAATGTGGAAAGACACCTGCATTCAGACTTACCTACGGGCGCGATGGCGTCCCATGCGCGGAAAAAGTCCCAGATGGCCATCATCGAAGACCCGCACGCCCCTGCCAAGACTAGTCACCAGGCTGCGGTGGGCTCTACGCCGCTGCGGAAATTCCTCAATGCAGAAACAGGGGAACATGGTACCGACGATGACTCAGAATTCAATCAACCGAAGAAGAAACATTGGTACCAGCTGCGGAAGCAGCGGCGGTACAGCGACAGCGAGAGTACTCAGTCCGGGCCAGGGCGCGAGGGGCAGTCTGGCCGAACCTTCGTCGTTGTCAGGAATCGCAGGGCGTCGCAGCCTCTCGCTTCGGGATCTGCGCTCTCGCCTGCTGAACCGTCAGAACCACAGGACAGGACGAAGAAGTCGTCGTTTGTGGTCATACGTGGCAAGAATGGGCCAAATTCGTGATATCTCCACCTCCTATTTTTCTGCTGTTTTTGCTGTTGCATCACTGCATCGCGATGATCCTGCTTCACCGCATGACAATGATCCTGCCTCACTTCATTGTGATGATCCCGTGGACTATATTTTTGAGGTTTATGCTATGGACTCTTGGGACGTTGTGTTCTTTCTGCATGTGAAATATAAAATAGCATGACAGATCTGTACTGTAATTATAACCGTCCTCACTCCTTGCCAGGACCGCCGACCCAAAATACCCTCCAATCCTCCAGACCCTTCCGCTGCCACCCATATATACCCTGCTCCGCTTCCAGCTTGACCGCCGCCTCCTCTGTACTCAAGCTGCTCAACGACTGCGTGGATTGTCCGCTTCCCGTCGAATACAGCCGACTTAATGGAGCGTCATACGGCTTGTGCCAGTGTCCTCCCAGGCACAGGAACCCGGACTCTGCCCCGTAGTCAGACTGCGAGCGCGGCAAGTTTTCTGCAAGAGATTTCCCCTTGCCATTGCTATGCATGCCTTGAATGGGGCCTACGTCGGAGAGGAAGGAGAGGGAGATCTCTTGCACCTCGAGACCGTCCTCGCCAAATGCGACGAGCTGCAGGTATGGCCGGGCGTCCTGGCCACTGGGTGGAACGACGCGGGGCAGCACGTACTTGGGCTGTGTCTCCCACGTAACGACTCTCAGGGGTGCCTGTGTCATCACGCTGGCGGGTAGGGGACACGACACGACATGTGTTAGTTTTCCGCGCGTCAGAAAGTAGACACTCTGCGATACATCGTAGTTGAACGATGCGACGGGTAGGTTTGCTTTCGTGGGGGGTGTCCACATGCCCTTCGCATCTCTCATGAAGCCGAAGCCATCGAACGATGTGCGTGAGCGCCGGGAGGGCAGGGAGCGGGAAAGGCTCGCCGGGGAGAGGCTCTCGCGTGTCTCCTCGTACAGTTCCAGCTCGCTCACGGCAGAGTCCGACAGGCGTATGAGACTCGCTTTCTTCTCAAATATGACAAGGAGATTGAGGGTGGCTTCGAGATTGACAGGCCCAGTGATCATGGATGCGTGCCGATGCCGCGAGGTACCCACCGTTGGCGACAGTCGGATGTGGCCTCTGGAATGAGGTATGTACTTTGAGGACGAACCAACGTCCGAGGGGCTCCTAGCCATATTGTCCGGCGTATCGCGTCTTACGAACGTTACACTGCGCGGTGTCAACGGAGTATAGAAATCCTATCGTTTGACCAGGCCATGAGCGCTCGTCTGGCAGATTGGAAGTCTCAGAAAGGCGTACCTTGATGTAACGGAAAACTCTCTCCCCACGGGGAGACTCGTACAGAAGGATATTTGATTTGGTGGCTACTGCCAACATAGCACTGCCGCGAACTTTATCATCATCAAGCAATAGGTCGTAGGATACGACAGATGTATTGAGGAGGCGGGAACCAGTGGATGCCAGAGGAACGTAATCTGTCGCCCAGCGCAATGGCAAGTCGTCGACGACGTCCCAAGTCGATTCCACAGAGATGTTCGAATCAAAGCGCTGTAATACAGATTGTCGTAGATCAAAAGTGACCGTGCCTGTCGCGAAAGGCATCATATTCTGATACGAGGAAGATTCAGGAATGGGAGAGGCGGTGCCCTCGACCAGGGACCTCAGACCTTTCGCCAAGCCTCCGGGAGTTTTTGGCTTCTTGCTCAGTGTTGCCAGGGGATTGCCATGGGATGGACGGCGTAGATTCAGGGGGCGCGAACCCTGATACCGTGCGTCAGTATACACTCGCTGCGGTCAGATGTTGCAGGTACTTTATGAGCGACAGCCCACCTCGCTAGACTGATCAAGCTGGATAGATTGTACATCCGCAGACTCCGCGGAGGTTCATGTTCCCTTGGATTGTCAGATTCCATGCCAACGAGAACCATGACAACCCCCTGAGGCGTGCTCTCACCAACGTCCTCGACCTCCAACATGGACATCTGAAACACACTGTTCCGGTGTCAGAACAATGGTCGGACGGCGAAAATCAGATGAAATGTTACCCTTCGCCCTCCCAGATGTGGTAGACCTTCGCCTCATTTGGGTTTCCCACACGCATGCCATGCTCCTCCGTCCATTCCTGGGGAAACATGTTTAACACAGACAGACCCTGGTCATGTCCAATCAGTAAGAGCTTGTGGCCGAGCAGAGGAAGGACGGCGTGTATCGGAGAAGTCGTATGAGGAAGGAAGCGAGAGCCGAAGTAATTCACGACAAGGCGAGTAGGTGACAGTGTTTCCCCAACGGGTGGTTGGCATTGAGGTGATGGTATTTCGTCGGGAACGACTGGGAGAGCAGAAGCGGATGTCCATGTTGTATCGATATGCAATTGTGGTAATAATGAGGGTCCTTCCACGTCGTCATACGGCAATTGTTCCGAAGTGGCTGGCGCATGTAATGGCGCTTGAGACGTGGAGGGACATTCGTCAGTTTCCTCTGAATATATCGACTCTTCTGCAACAGGCTGGTCACCCTGGTCTGTCTACAAGAAGTAACATCGTACATTTGAGAGAATGGGAATGGGGAAATGAGAAGAAACGCACGCCTTCGCCCCAACCCCTTTGCCTCCTGCGGTGATACTCTTCAGGGGTTATGTCTGCGTACCTCTCAGCTGCTCTGTGGTCGCAACGTGAGACGAAGTGCATCGTGGAGACGACATCAAAAGGCGAGACATACCTCTTTTCAATCCACGCTTTCCATCGACCAAATCTACCACAAGGACAGTGAACGTTTGTTCGAAAGCTGGCATTCCTCGGTCATACCTGGAGTTGGGACCATGTTGTTCAGCTAGATGACCGTATGTGGGCAGCTGGTCTCCTCCATCGACGTCCTGCTCTGGAAATTCTGGAAATTCGGACATCAGTAATTACGATATCCTGGAGGTAACGGTATATGCTTTAGTGTGTTGCACAAATGCATGCAGCACAGCTTCCACTGTGTCGGCCACGTCACGGCAGGGTGGCGCTGTTAACTATTCAGTTGGAACGAATTGGGATATCGGGCGACGAATGTTCGAGGCAGGGCAGATGGCTTCATTGCAGACTCTGTTCTTGTCCCTGGTACCGCCTACAAATATTTACAATATTAATATTAATGAGATCTACAACCTCAGGGCTGCAGCGGAGTGTCACAGCACACTGAAACAAGACGAGAAAGGAAACTGTCCATTAAATTAACAAAACGCCAACCCTGTGAATGTGGCCATTGCCCCCACGACCGCACCCCCTGCCACCGCCTTGATCGCTCGTATCTCAGGTCTCTTCTTCACTGGCACATCCCGCGACATCTGCTCGTAGAGTGTCTCGACTGCCATCCTATCTGTCCCAATGATCAATAGCCCATCTGTGTCGCCGGACTGCTTGAACAGTGTCAGGACTCGGGTGCAGAATCCCAGTTTCGACGCTGACTGCTGTATGACCCCCAAATCGTCCACTGGCAACATGTAAACAGTGGCAGGCGGGGTCTTCGATATTTTACCAAGGCCGTCGAGGAACGCCATTCCCTCTTCGACACTCAAGGAGCGGGTAAGAGGCTTGTTTGTCGAGAAAATGTCGTCGTCGACGTCGGCCTTTGAGATAGCGGTCGAAGCTTTGGCGTCTTGGCTTGAGGCGCGTTCAGTTAAAAAACTCGATCCTGGCGATACCAGCGTGCCTGGCATGAGTCTGCCCTCCTTCCGTCTTCGCTCTGCCTTGGAGTATGTCTCCACTCCCTCCTGCCATGAGCGAACAAGCTCTGTGGCACCCTCCTCTTCATCGTTCGCATTGCTCATTATTCCCGGCTGGAGAAGCCGATTGACAATTTCGTCGGCGTTCGTAGACAATGAGGCTAAACTGGGATCGGAAGGCATCGATTGCTGCCGCGAACAGGGTACAGGCTCGCCCCTGGGGTAGACAAGGCTCATGGATTCCATGGCTCTAGTGAGATCAAGTCTTCGAGTCTCAGTGCGTGAGATGGGTGAGGATGGGGCTGGGTATGGGCATCCTTGACGTGGATGACCTGCACGAGGTCGGTGACAATTAGTGCAGTGAGGTGTCCTGCGCACACCACTTCTCCTTGGAGTTGTGGCCGACATAACTGAGGGCTCGGAGCCAGGCGTGGAAGGTGGGGATGTGGCCGAGCGAAGGGTGGGAGCCATGGGTGCTGAGAGGTCTAGTGGTAGAGCGTGGCTAAAAAAGACAATGAAGAGAGGACATTGAGTTGTAACTTCACCACCTTTCATGACAATAGTATTGTACTCACTTTGATCGTATCCCGTCTGCCTAAGGCTATGCCAATGGAAATACTTTAAATGGCTGTTTTGCGTGTATACGGAAGGTTGCACTAGGGGTAACCGTTAGTCTCAGCCCTCAAGCAGTGCGACAAAGGTTGCCTAGGACAAGCATGGAGGTCGTCGTAACTTGCGATTTTCGGCTTCTCCAACTGTAGCCCAATGCAGGCTACACCAAGTGGCCAAAACCTTATCTCAAGAAAGTGCATCCGAAAAAGGCAATCATCTACGTGAGAGCCGCCAGAACTCCAAGTAATCTTCCTTGCTTTCGCTTTCTCTGTCCATGGCAAAGGGGTCCCAATTGACCCAGCTTAAATCAGCAATATCGCAGTCTGGGCTGTTTACTCAGCCACAGAACTCAAAGAAACGGAAACGCGCTCCGAACGAAGAAAGGGTCAAGGAAAAGCGCGCCTCAAAACTTCTAGAGATTCATGAAAAGTTGAATCCGTTCGACGTCAAGGTTACCAAACTAAAACACGATGTCGGTGGTCGGAAGCTCAAGGGTATTTCTGGTCGACCAGCTCACAGTAAGCAGGCTGGGCTTGAACAAGTAAGCAACGAGGCTCGTACCTGTATATGATACTTGACCAGCGTCACAATAGCGCAGAAAATCCCTTCTGAAGGAATACCAGGAGAGGGGCCGTGCAGGCGGTATCGTGGACAGGCGCTTTGGCGAGAATGACCCCGCTATGGCGCCGGAGGAGCGTATGCTCGAGCGTTTCACGCGTGAAAGGCAGCGCATGTCCAAGGGCGTCGCCTTTAACCTGGAAGGAGAGGATGACCTTACTCATTATGGCCAAAGCTTGTCAAAGATAGATGACTTTGATAATGTTGGACTTGGACTTGACGACGAAGAGGATGAAAAGGGTATGTTTATATACTCCCTTATGGGAATCTCCGATTTATTGAATGTTGTTCTACTGCAGGGCAAATCGACGGTGAAACAGTACAACGTGCTCATTTTGGCGGGTTTGATGAAGAGGATGGCGAGGTAAGTTTTTGGTTTCAGTGACATAGCGTAGCCTAAAACAATTCACGCGAAAGCTAGCGAGAAAGAAATCAAAAGCTGAAGTGATGGCTGAAGTGATGGCCAAGAGCAAGGAACACAAGGTACGCTGATGCATCTGGGACATTCATCTGCTCTAAACTAATCACGTCTTTCAATTTGTTTGTAGCTTCAACGGCAGATGGACCGGGAGAAAGACGATAATACTCGTCATCAACTGGATCAGGAACTGGACTCTATCCGTTCCCTTCTCCTTGCACCAGACTCTCTTTCGGCCTCCCTAGGAGAACCAAGCGGCACAGAGGGGCACAAGACGTCAGTACCGATTCGTCCAGATGATCAAGAATACGATCAAATTGTACGGGAATTGGTTTTCGAGAAACGTGCCAAACCCAAAGATCGCACGAAGACGGAGGAAGAGATAGCGCTGGAAGAGAAGGAGACTCTGGAGAAAGCTGAGCGACGACGTATTCGGCGTATGCATGGCGAGGAGGATACTAGCAGTGATGAAGAAGAGAAAGGCGCGGCCAAGCGGAAAAGAGCTCCGGGCGCAGATGACTTAGAGGATGACTTTCACGAGGACGATGAGTGGCATCAGCTGGGTCAGGGGCTTGAAAGGGCTCAGGGTGGGGGTGAGGAAGGTGTTGACACTAGCAGTGAGGATGAAGGCGCCAACAAGTCATCCGCAAACTCGGATGCTGACAGCAGAGATGGCGAGCAGAGTTCAGATGAATCATCTGACAATCTTGTCTCTGCAACTTTGCGATCTGAAACGAAGTCAAAAACTCGACTTTCTTACAAAGAACTACCCTATACCTTCCCTTGTCCTTCTTCTCATGATGATTTTCTAGAGATCATTGATGATATCAGCGATGAAGATGTCCCCACTGTTGTACAACGTATCCGCGCGCTGTATCATCCGAGTCTTGGTGAAGATAATAAGTTCAAATTGCAGGTGCGTCAATCCCGCACATCACTGGCTCACATGGTGCTTAGTTACCCTATCACCATAGGGCTTGACTGGCATTCTCATTGACCATATCCTATACATAACGTCGCCGCCAACTCCTCGCCTGACGTTGCTGTCATCACTCCTGCCTCATCTGTATGCTTTGACGAAGTCGTATCCCACTCAATCGGCTGAGTTCTTCGTTGCAAAGCTTGGATTGATGCAGAAAAATCTTATACGAGGGTTGGCTCGCGGCCCCGCAAACGTCGATGCACGAACGTGGCCTGGCATCCCTGAACTGCTCTTTTTGCGAACAACTGCAGCGATCTGGCCCGCGAGCGACATGAATCATCCTGTTATCTCTCTGGCACGGCTTCTCATGGGATCCTACTTGAACTTGTGCCGAGTCCGCTCGACAAGAGACCTCGCCACTGGACTTTTCTTGTGCACACTCGTCTTGCAGTACGAAGAGTTGTCCAAACGCTACTGGCCAGAATCGTTGAATTTCCTGTTCAATGCTGTTTTGCTTGTTGCTCCTCATCGCTATGACACAGCTTCTCTACCCGGGTGGATCCCGATTCCTGATTTTGACTCAGAACACTGCCGAATAACGCGTCTGGATGTTAAACACATGAAAAGACTATCAATAGATAAACCAAATCTCGTTGACATTTTATCGACGGCCGACGACGATAACGCCCAGGCGAAGGTCAACTTACTATCATTGACTTTTGACCTCATTGGTCGATTTGCCGAATCATACAAGTCGCTGGATGGATTCATTGAATTGTTTGACCCTATATTGACTATCCTTGACAACGCCCAGTCGCAGAGAGTACCTGAAGCTCTAGCGGTCAGTCCGTAGCACTGTATGATCTAGCCATTCATTCAACATCCGTTTTAGAGCCGATTATCAAAAGTGACTGATGTGATACGTCGCTTGCTGAAATTTTCCCGTCAAGCGCGTCGTCCACTGCTCTTGCAAGCTCACAAGCCCATTCCTATACCTACTTACATTCCAAAGTTCGGGTCCTCTTCATCGTCCTATCTTCGTGCCCAGGATCCCGATCACGAAAGGACAGAGGCTGCAAAACTCAGGAAGCAATACAAGGAGGAGAGAAAGGGCGCCATCCGGGAGCTGCGGAAGGATGCGCGTTTCCTTGCTTCTGTGCAGCAACACCAGCAATTGGAGAAGGATCGTGCTTACAACGATAGGATGAAGAAGGTGTATAGCTCTTTGGAGACAGAACGAGCTGAGCAGAAGGCTGTGGAGAGGGAAAAGGAGAAGGAGAAGCGGAGAGCTGGCCGGAAATGATCTGAGGATTCCTCAGGCTACCCTGCATTAATTTTCTGTGCTACTAGTGCTGTGATGGGCTGTACAGCACAGAACCGCGATTGGTATCAACCAAAGAGAAATTGCAAGCTGCATGTTTTTTCTGTTGGGAGGGTGGAACGTGAGACGCGTCGCGTCGCGTCTATTATAAAAGTTCCCGCGGGTTGCTGTCGGGACCCGGGAGGCAGTCACGCCGGTATTCCTACTGTATTCCAACGCCGCTTCTCTTATGCTAGTGATCCCTTCGTCATCTCACGTATAGGTGAATTTTACGCTTGCTCACGCTGTGAGATGAGCAATCCCTCTTCGACGCCCTTTCCTATCCAGACCTTTCAAAGGACTGCTAGCGAGATTTCACCTGCCGCTTTGTTAGAGTTTCTGCACAATCTTATTTCTGAAAACCTCTCTGATCAACATGAACGGCGAAGGCAAGATGCAACAACATGGATAACCGTGATCGCAGGCCTTTCAGACTACCTCTTGGCATCCTTTCCAACAACTCACGCGGCGGCCTGGGATGTCTTGCATGAGAAGGTGACGCTTGTGGACATGACTCTGGAGGTGGTTCACCGCATATTATGCAAGGTGAGCGGCTTGTTCTCCGGGGCGGACCAGGTTGCGCAGAATCTAGCTATACGTTTGATCAATCTATGTTGCATACTGGATATCCGAGACGACGTCGGTGCACGCGAGGTGAATGGTGTGCCGTCGCCTTCCCAGCTTAGGACCAAGTCCTTTTCTGTCGCGGTCGAAATCTTCAAGTACCTCGGCAACGCTTTGGTTATATCTGGATGCAACGAAAAGCCGGCTGCAGAAACTGGCGGCAGCAACAAGCCAACCTTTGAGGCTCTGGGACAGATTTTGCGTGAATGTGTTGAGACTGGCGATGGTCAGCATCTCCAACGCTCTGATGTCCGTGTCTCATGAAACCTCTCACGACGCCTCAGAAATACTCTCGCAATTCAATCCATGGAATTTTCCTGCGTCCGTTCGTCTCTTTCGAGCTCCTCGCATCCAAATGAAGGTGGGATAACGCTATGTTGAGTATATGCGCCTGCTGAATATCGCTTCATATATAGGAGCGAGACGACCGGTCTTCGTACCCATGCTTCGAAAACCCAACGCACGTGGTGGACTTCCTTTGCCTTCTACTCCAGATCCTTACCGACATAATGTCATCTCCATCGTCTCTAAGAACACACTTCATCAACCTCTTCCCTCGTATTGCAACGCTGGTGAGGTCTATGTTTGACTCACATTTCTCGGGACAATGGGCAATTTCCCTTGGCAAGCGGGCACAGTGCATGTCCACCATTGTTTTATGTTCCATCTCAATCCAATCGTCATGTGGGTTTGGCACCGTCGAAGAATCGTTCGGGGAAATGGTGTATCGTCTCCTACGTTTTAGGTTAGAGGAAAAACTGTCATCTTTCCAGGACATGTTCGACGGCACGTTGGCAAAAGCATTTCAACTATCACTGCCCGTTGCACACACAAATATATTAGCCATATTGAGTATAATCGCAAAAAATGGTGGCGAGGATGTCTCTCGGATTGTAAGTCTTTTTCTTGCCAGTTGAATGCTCTTTCCTCATCAGATATTGTACATTTATCCAAGCAATTATCAATATCATATATTTCGATGTTTGTGCCCCGTTTAGATGTTACAACGCTGCGGCTGGTGAAGGGATTTTACATGAACGTCCCTGAAGATGTGGCCTCTTCCTTTCTGGAGGTGATCAATCATCGGCTTGCTTCTTTGGAGCCTAGCAGATCGGTTACTATGGTGGTTGATCCTAACCCAGAGAAGCTCGATTCCTGGAGAGAATCTGTTTTGATTTGTGTCAAGAAAATCACAGGTGCTGACCTCCATCCCGCTGACGAAATATTGCCTACTAGCGATGATCAGTTTGTGAGGTGGTCCTTGGAGCACATTAGGACAGGATTTACACTGTGAGGCCCAGGTCTTCTAGATATGCGACTACTTATCTGAACTGCGTTTGCTTAGCATGACTGAAACCACCACTGAACAGAAGGTTTCTACCATGATGGATCTGACACAGTTGTCTTGTATACTGTCTCACAAAGGAAATGCTGAGTGTTCCAGACTCAAGGGGAAAGTCGACATGGCCATGATTTACTTGGACGTGATCACAAAGCTGCTACTGGGTGAAGAGACACCAGTCGTACACATGGCTGGCTATGACGCCATTAGGTCTGCCGTCAAGCATCAGCCAATTGATTGCGATGACAGCGCGCTCGATACAATAACGGCTATACTTGGTCAAAACCTGTCAGCTCGCGACAGGGGTGTTAGAATCAGTGCTGGGTAGGTAAGATATAACTTGTATGTGCACTTACTTATGCGCTGAAATAAATAGACATGCCCTGGCCGAAGTCATCAGCTTCTACCATACTGTTGGCAAACGCAGCTGGGTGAAGGTGGAGAAAGCGTTTGACATGTTCTATCTATTGTTAGAAACCACGAAGGATTCGATAAAGGAAACTACATTGATTACTGTCGGCCGAGTGGGT
>QLPN01008225.1:941-23459 GCA_003314395.1 Albatrellus ellisii
AGACAGGTTCAGGATCTGCCCGAGGAGTAGGAGGACCCCGGTGAGTTAACCCTAGCGATTTACACTTCCGCTAAACCGAGTTCAGCATCCTTGGCGAACGCATGCGTTGGGGTGAATGAATGAGGAAATGAAGAGAATGTAGAATGCCTCATTCACGGGGAAGAGGGCTTACATGTGCCCGGTGCACCTATACGCGTAAATGCCCCCAGGGACTTACAATACGGATGGCGCGGTGAACAATACAAAGCCTCAAAATGAGAACAGACCGGTGACCAGGTAATGGGCTGCTTCTAGCATCAATTCCCAATAAGGAAACCACTTTGCAACCTCTGTACCGACTGTTCGGCGCAACCTAAAGCGCAACGCGACTTATATAGCGAAGGCTTCTGCAATCGATGGCGAAGCTACGGTGCGATAACCGTCTCGAGCTTCTTCTAGAATGGTGAGGGCGGCGGAGTGACAGTGAGTGTGGACGGTGCTTTTACAGTAAGCACCAGACTGGCATAAGAGCAGAGGGTGAGCTTGTTACTTTGTCAGGATCCGTCAAGCCTACAGCGACAGCCCGTAGCACGAGACCAACCGGGACCCGACTTATCCCTGCTCTCCTTTGGAGAGGCTTACCAGGAGCTGCCCTGGATCTAAGCCCAAGGGATGACTAGACTCAGACTAAGAAGAGGGGATGAACCAGCTGTAACAAGCTGGGGTCTATTCGTCTAGCTACCTATCTACTTATAGTACTGGAACGCGCGCACGGACCAGGCGCAGTACTGAAGGGCAGGTCAACAGTAACTAGAAGCGCAGCAAGTGTGGGAGTACGGCTGACAGATGCGCAGCATCTGTGAGAACGATCCCCGAGATGACCGTAACGACAGTAAGTAAGATATCTAATAAGATGAGATAAAAGATAAGATGAAGATCTTATCTTATCAGATGATCTAAAGGAAAACATAAAAGAAAGTAAAGAAAATATAAGTATAACGGTAGGGAATAAAGTCAGCGGTAGGAGTCTGACACATAGTGAGGAGGATGTGGAGAGACATGGTGGAGATATTGTATATAGCCATATAGTAGTAGAAAGTGGGGGCTTCTCCTTATGTAGTGTTAGTGGGCTAAGGTTGAGGTGGAGTATAAATGTGGGGTTGTATGTGGGGGTGTAGTACATGCTACACAAACGTGGTATAGTGATGTAAGTGGGGCTAGAACATGTGTTGTGAGTTAAGTAAGTAAGTAGAACATGCGTCAGTAAGGACATAAAGAAGACATATATAGGTGTAGGTGGAGCGAAGCTGAACAGTTACTGTGGATATTTCCAACAAGAGGAAAGCAGGAGAGAAAAAGTCTGACTTTTAGGGGTTGTAATTAGGTCTTTATATATGATAGGAGGTGGGATGGAATGCATAAGGGAAAAGGGCAAGCATGTGATAAGTGTTGGAATTGCAAACTGGTGCATGCATGACTTACTACTTCCTTTTTAGGCAACTCAGCAGAAGCCAATGCACACAAACTTTTGTCTCCTCTTTGCAGAAAACATATGATAACTACCTAGTTTTTTCAATCACTCTGCTACTGTACAGTTCCCAGCCACAGCTAGTTTATCTAGCCTGTTTACAATACCCTGCTTTTTTTTCCCTCAGTCCTTGTGTTGTTTCCAAGACTGAGGTGAGATCTTACTATACACTTCTTTAACTTACTTATTGACTGGTATCAGTGTTCATTGTCCTTGATCTTAGGACACTTTTGATAACGCGGCAGTGCATGGTGCAGTGGTCGACTAGGCCTGAGTCACTCTACTCAAAGAGGAGCAAAGGGCGATGGTGGGTAGAGCAAGGGCAATAGCCCAATGAGAAGGAGAAGCACTAGCATTGCACAGAAGTAAGAGTAATAAAGAATGGTAAGTGTGTCCATGCTAATGGAGAGGTGTAGAAACTAACTGACTATCAGTGTCCCTAATCTGATACTTATATATGTAAAGTAGTGGTGCACAGACCATGCTTAAGTAATAGAGTGTGGGGCACAGGTATCAGGGCGAAGAGCAAATACCGTGTCAACAACTTTTTGGTGTTTCTTGTGCAGAAGAACACCTGTTTATATAACCCTTGTTATTGCAAAAATAAGGAGGATGAGAAAGCAGGGTGGTGATCTGACATAGTGAGTGCATGATGTAGGTGACAATGAGGGGGTATGACATAGTCTAGATCATGTGTATGTGGTGTGGTAAGCCAGGGGGTTACACCAAGGTAATAGCAACAGTCAACGATCCCTGGGGCAGCCGATTAGCTAATGTAATCGTACGTCTAAGCGTTACGTCTGATCAATTAGGCTAGCCAGCTAAAACCTAGGGGTCATTACCTGTAGTCAGAGCACATCATGTCCCCCTCCGAACAAAAAGCCTTATTGCTGCCCAGTCAGCAAGGGGAGTATACTGTAGGCATACGGCCTGTTCCCAAGCCAGGCGCAGGAGATGTCCTGATCAAAGTCTTCGCTGCTGGACTGAACAACATTGACAACGTGATTCAAAAAATGAGGCTCTTTCTTGAAGAGTACCCTGGGGTTGCAGGCCACGAGGGCGTAGGTGTTATTGAGGAGTTGGGAGAAGGAGTGACGGAGGTTTCAGTCGGAGATCGCGTGTAAGTCTTTCTCGTTCGACTCTTGCCTGACAGGACTTGTTCAACCACATCCTGAACAGTCTTTTCGAGTGTTGGTTCACCCCAGATCGAGGAACCTACCAGCAATACTGTCTCGCAACGAGCGATAGAGTCGCCAAGGTGAGAAGCAAGCAAGAAGTGTAGCACTCATCCTTTTGAGCTACAACCATCGTAGATCCCAGACTCCTTATCGTGGGACGAGGCTTGCACACTCCCAGTTAGCTTTGTGACAGCCACTCTCGGTTTATTTGCGCCAAATGCCACCACGCCTGGCGGACGAGGAGGCGCCGGTCTTGCAGCCTTCTGGGAAGAAGGTGGTAAGCAAAAATATGTCGGAAAACCCATTGTTATCCTGGGGGGTTCTAGTTGCGTTGGACAACTCAGTAAGCACCATCCTTACACTAAGCGTAAAGGGGGACAAACGTGTCTCGAGGCGTTGATACACCAAGCAAGGCAACTCATTCAAGTTTGATGTGTTGCACTGCATTCCCAAACGTCTTGAGTCCTATTTCTGATATTTCGATGGTCGTTGGCACGCACAGCTATACAGATTGCAAAGATCATGGGATTCGACCCTATTATATCGACCGCATCCCAGCACAACCTAGACTACGTCAAGCAAGCAGGAGCCACGCACGTTTTTGATTATCAGAAGACGCCATACACCGCCCTTCCTAGCAAAATCACACAGATCACATTAGAACCGATCCAGGTTGTGTACGACGCAATTTCCGTCAAGGAAACTCAGGAAGCTGGGAAGAAGATTCTTGCGCCCGGTGGCGCCCTTGTTATCTTACTCTGGCCACTGGTAGGAGATTCCGGGGTGAAGGGAGAGGATGGCAAGCACATCGAATTCATATTCGGCAATGTGAATGATCCGGAACACAAAGTAGCCGGTAAGGTTCTTATGGACAACCTTACGAAGCTCTTGGCTGAAGGCTCCATTATGGTAAGCACATGATGTTATAACGTCAATATTATTCTGCTAAGAGCTCGTGTGAATACGGTACTTACCTCCAGCCAGTAAGACATGAAGTCCTCCCTGGTGGACTTGCTGGGATTACCAGCGGCTTGATTCGTTTGGCGGCGGGGAACGTCAGTGGGAGAAAGCTGGTGGTTCATCCTCAAGAAAATCTGTGACCAGATTCTGGAGAGGACGCGCGCTATGTTCGCATGTAACTATTATTACTTTAATATTGTAGTAATGTGTCGTCTAAATAATCGAGTGACAGCATCCTGAGTAACATAAGGAGGGGCCCTACATGACAACACTTGCATAAATGATGTTATTTACATGGATGTCGTAACATAGAAATGTGTGAGGCCCGAATGCCCCGCCATCATAACAAGAATAATGATGATCCAGGTAGTAAGAGATAGATATGTGCAATGTTTTGCTACAGCATTGTCCGCAATTGATAAGGTATCTTGGTCTACCCTGTCGGACCCCGAACTTCGTGCGATAATCAAGAAGGTGGGACCGAAGTGACAGATGAGGAACACGCGTTCATCCGCATGTTGACGTTGATGATAAGCTTTCCATCGGTTTCTATCACAGCACGAAGGGATGACATGTCGACTGAGCCAGCCGAGAATGTTTGTGTCCACTCGTAATGGCCTGGCGACAAACATGCAAACATGGCTGTGTAAATTGAAGAAAACGTGTAAAAGACAGAGATCAAGCACTCACAATCGCTCTCCAAATGCCACGCGTCGGCCACAACGTGGATGCAGTTGTTCCTCTTCACAGCCACGGTTATCATGTCGCGTGCGAAGGGTTTACCACCTGGGCGCGGCAGTGGAATCTGCAGGCTACAGTGTTTGCCATCGACGCTGACTTTCATCGGAGGGACCATTGAGGGATGAACTGCACGTCGAGAACGCGCTATGAAGGAAGCCGGTGGGTCAGACAAAGGCATGTATGTAGAAGACTTGGTGGTGGTGATATCCGTCAATGTGGCAGAACTGGAGGGCGTGGCAATGAGCGTGATATTGGTTGGAACTGCAGGAGGTGTCTCTGACGATAATGCAACACAAAAAGAACTCGCCAATCTCGAAGAGCTCAACCTAGCCACTTCGATCAAAGACTCTGCGGCAGGGCGGAGGTCGTTGGGATAGGAGGTAGCTTTAGATGCAGAAGTTGCGTTCTGAGAACTGGGCATCTTAAGTCTTCCGAACGAATTAGAGGTACTGAGACTGCGGGTAGGGGTTAGGAAAGAAGCGTTGCGACGCGGTTTTGAAGCATGAAGATGATGCTCCGAAATTGCGTGGCCTGGAGTAAAGGCACCTGGAAAACGGTCTTTGCCCACTGCGAATGGTCAGCACGTGTCACGTAAAATGAAGAACCCGTGGATAGGTGGATGGGTGGATATGTGCTATGTGATTGTCATCCTAGCCGTGTGAAGCCACTCACTTAGACTTTCAGGACACCGACCAGCATGTCGTCCAGCAGGGGCACGAGACAAGGAAGCAAATCGATGTGCCTTCTTCGAGGTAGCGAAAGCATCGCCGCCGCAAAGCCTTTCATTGTCTCGGGAGGACACAACACTACTGTCCAACACACGCGGAAGAGACGCAGTGGAACGCAAAAGGCTTGCTGGACTGGTGAATGAGCGAGGGTGAGCACAAACGTGAGTGGCGGAATTGCAGAGTGACATGGTGGTAGTTATAGTATGGGAGCACTTCAATGCGGTGTCAAGGGGGACGAAGAGAAACTGCAGTACGTCCCAGACGGAAGCGAGCTCATAAGGACAACCGTGAGGACACAGATATTAAGTCTGTGACTACCAGGCGGGTTCCCTAACTTCTGTTCCAGATCTGGTCCCGAATCACAACGTTATGGACTCATGTAGATTGCAAAACCGACCGATGACGCAGAAAACAGGGCGTGCGGGAGCAGATGGAAGCTTGGGAACCACAGCTTCGAAAAGTAATTGAAGACACGAGTATCACGATTCAAGATCATGACTACACATGCGATGCCAGTGCCTTCAAACAAACGCAAAGACCTAGTAATTTGAGTGTAAGAAGCGATCATCCTCTAACAGTGATGATAAAGATAAAGCATACACACAGCCACGATGCTGGTGTTTGTACTTCGATACAGCGTTCGGGATTCGGATCGGCCACCATGCATATATATATGTCGATGAGTTTACTCTAACATATGATATGTCGGAAGGCGATACTATTCAGGCCTAAGGGTGTAATCACAGTCTGTAAATCTGATCAACACTCGAAAAAAGGAGTACGTTTACATACCTCACGCGGGTCATGATTCACGAGCCAAACGAGATCACAGAGGGAGTTCTAGATGGACACAGCAGTCGCCGTAGAATGGCAAGATGGCCGAGCGGTCCAAGGCGTGGGACTTAAGCGAAAGCTTGCCTGCTTCAGCAGGTTTCTCATCTCCGAATGGGGACCAGGGTTCGAATCCCTGTCTTGTCATATCCCTTCCCACCATCGATCCGTATTAGCCGCCAAGACAGTAGGTATCTTGGAAGCACTATATGGTTTTTGCCTAAGGTTACGACATCTGCCCCCATCGAGCCAGATACCAAATGCAAGCCCAATAAATATCCAATTACCAGATGTTCTTCTAAAACGTTGAGTTCTATGCTCTCTGACCCCTTTCCCGCAAGATAACTATACGTAACCGTCTGAGTGCCTCGTTCACATTATCTTCATCCAGGAGACTGAACGCAGCGCGCACATACGCAGTCTTACCTCCGTTTGGGTAGAAAGCTGTGCCGGGAAGAGCAAGCACGCCCTCTTCGTAGGCTTTAGAACGGATGATCGATTCCGAGTCGCCCTCATCAGATGGATCATCGCTCAGTAACAACTTGAACCTATTATTTTTGTCTCAGCTGGGAAAATATTACAGAAAATATACCAAAACACACCAGAAGAACATGCCTGCCTGAGGAGTTGTCCACTTCACGAGACCGTCGAGGTGACGCCGCATGGCCGCATCGAAGATGATGCATTTCCGGTGATAGAAGTCAGAAACATTCTGTGTATGCTTGATGAATCTGTCGTAGCCCCAGAGGTCGAGCACAGAGAACGTGATGGCTTGCGTCAGAGAAGAGGCTTGCAGATTTGCTACAGCAGACTGAGCGGGGATGCCTTGGCGTCAGCGTAGGGCGTGTGTAAAAACTAGAAAAATGCACACATGCATGTCGATAGCATCAAGTAATGGTGTGGGGCCCGTTGCTACCCCGATACGGATACCAGCGGAAATAATCTTGGAGAAACTGTCGAACCGCAGGACACGTCCAGTCTCTCCCGTTTGCGCCTCAAGAGAAAAGTAGGACGAGATACGAGGTGCAGAACCATAGTACAAGTAGTAGTAGGGGTCATCTAATTTGGAAAAGCAATCAAGCCATACACCGATGACATCAAAAGTGTGGCGGGCACCTTCGAGAATGATAAAGCTGTGCTTCTGGGCGAGCTTCAATACTTGTAGCCGGCGATCTAGGGTCGCAGTCATTCCAGTGGGGTTACAGCCGTACTAGAGAAACAAACGTTTCCTATGATGACACATAAGATCACACTGCGGCTTACCGGCACTGTGTACAAAACTTTTGGCTTCGGCTTCGATGCAGGCCAGTTCTCCAAGATAGAGCGTAATGATTGCGAGCAGATGCCCTGTGAATCAGTTTCCACCTCTATGAAGACGAACAAATGAGTCAGCTGATAAGGGGTGCGTGATCACTGGCTATAACACACCGACTACATCACATTTGAGGGGTTGGAAAATGGAAATGACGCCGCTGGTGAGACCGTCAGGAAGGCCCACAGAGATGGGACGCGTGACTCTTACGCGTAGGCTGGTTTTTCAACAAGCACAGGATCCCCAGGGTTCACAAGAGCAATGATAGCCTTAAGTATGCTCAGCCCAAGTTCTGAAAATAATATCAGGGTAAGGAGGACTAAGCCTACCTTGTAAATTGCATCCTGTGAGCCATTCGTGATAGACACGCGCCAATCGATTCCCCTCTTGCGGCTATGTTCTCGCTCTTGAAAATCCAATAACCACTCAGAAAACTGCGGCATGCCAGCGGTGGGCCCGTACTGAAGACCTTGTTGCAATACCTTTGGACTAAGAGACACGGAAACCTCCTTCGAAGGGTCCTCTGGTGAGCGTGTAGTGAAGTTTAGGGACGTAATGGGAAAGGTCGCATAGTTAGGGTGTCCCGCGCGCAAAGATATTATCCCAGGCTTCTTCTCAAGTGGGTACAGGCTACGAACTATATCAATAGATTATGAGTTCTTGCGAACATTGGGGTAGGAACTAACTTACTAGGACTCGGGATGCGTTCCTTTGCGGCAGTCGATAAGTAGTGGTCGTAGGATTCCCGAGGGAGGACGACAGGATCATCCTTGATCTAAGATGAGTTAGCAAGGGTAACTTTTATACATAAAATGTGGTATACATGCAATGCTTGTGGCATTGACATCAGAATCAGGTGTAGCGGTTGAAGATGCCATAATTTACACCAACTCCAAGGTATGCAATTTTGAATAGAGACCAAAAATCAAGTGTTCTTCTGCACAAAAATACTTAAGACGTCCTAATGACAAGGACAAAGAAGCATCCAGCCTCTAAAGCAACACGAGAACTGAGGGGAGATTTGGTGGCTTGGTACTGTATAGTAGCGGATAGAAAATGAGTGGAAACAAACTTTATTGCTATGTTTTTTAGGAGACTTAGGAGACGAGAGTTCGCGTGCGCGTCGGCGTTTGCCGAGTTTCCTAAAAGGGAGGGTAAGTAAGAAAAAGCGACTTAGGCCTATAGCAGAGGCGCGATAAGCAATTTAAGAGCATGGAATGAGTCGTAGGGATGAGGGGAATAGCATTGGAATATGACAGTGTAGTAAACAAATGAAAAACAAGAGAAAAAAAAAAAAACGAAGAAAAAGACAGAAGTGAAAAAGCGAACGGAGAGAACGGCGGAGAAGGAAAGCCGAGTGCGCGCGTTTGCGTATTTTCAACATGCTACTATCATTGAGCTAGTGTTCGTTGCCACCCCAGTGTTCGTTAATCGTTCTGTAGAGACCGCAAAACCCATCGATATTTGACATAAATACATGTGAGTTTTTCTGGAGAACTTCTGCTTTTCAGAAGCGTTTGTCGTGGTATTATATGTCATTGAACGCCTCCGAAAATGCACCTTCTTGGAATAATGAGTCGAGTTGGATCTGATATTTCTTGATTGACACTTCGGAGATGCATACTGACTACCATGCAATTCTTCCAAGGGAGATGGAGGCTCTCAACCTGCTCGACTTGACTTGCAATAACGAGTGGGGTGAAGGCGTTACATTGCTACCGTTTGTAGCATTTAGGTTTCATGCCACCGATGTTGCGCACTCAGTACCCAGTTCAGCAATAATACTCGGCAGAATCAGTCACCTCCGGCGTATGCACTTTCCGTTTTAGGAAAACTCGGCGATTGCCGGCCATTTGTGCCAGAAAGAAAAAAAGTTCTTCACAAGGAATTGATGATTTGGTCAGACCACTAGTGAATCCCTGCTCCTGCTACTCATTGACAAAAATATCAACCATGGTATTTCAACCTGCTGGCATGTATTCTTTTGGACAATCATGCAGTAATCCTTGCAATGTCAACTCTCGCCAACAACATCCCCCATGTGTACTCAAGATCAGAATCTCCATAGTGTGATCAATGTAAATTATTCACAACACATTCTTTAAAATAGCCCAACCCCTTTGCAATCCCCTAACTATAATATTGACCCTCATCTCTAGTAGCTGTGCATAACTAGCACACTGATAAGCTACCCTACTAGTGTCGTAAAACTGTGGCTGCGTATGTCAGCAAGTTGAGGCTTGGAACTAGCAAACCTTAATCTGCGGTGAGGACAACTCCCCGTCGCTTTCGCTTTGTCCCCAAGACCTCCGCCATGGCATCCCGCCCAACCGTCAACGTCCGCTCCACGTCGGGAGGTACGCTCTCAGCGTCCTAGATGTAACTCTATATTTTACCACTGAAATGGTCAACAGAGGCCTCTTCGTCTCTCCCTCTCCCTGCCGTCCTTACCGCTCCAATTCGGCTCGACGTTGTGCAGCAAGTGCACAGTCAGTAACACATCTCATGATACAATACGCTCAGCTGACAACGGCGTACATAACAGAGAGCATCGCAAAGAACAAGAGACAGGCCTACGCCGTTAGCGAGAAGGCTGGCCACCAGACCTCTGCCGAGTCTTGGGGTACCGGCCGTGCCGTCGCTCGTATTCCTCGTGTTGGTGGCGGTGGAACTCACCGTTCTGGCCAGGTGAGTTGAATTTATCTTTTCTGCACTCTCAGCTGCTGTAGCCTGGGACAGGCTGCTTTTGGTAACATGTGTCGTGGAGGTCGCATGTTCGCACCCACCAAAACTTGGCGCAAATGGCATGTCAAAGTGAACCAGAACCAGCGCCGCTTTGCGACTGTATCTGCACTCGCTGCTTCCGCCCTTCCCTCCCTCGTCCTCGCCCGCGGTCACCGCATTGAGGAGATTGAAGAGGTGCCTTTAGTCGTAGGCAGTGCCGTTGAATCCTTCCACAAGACTAAGGAGGCCGTTGCTCTCCTGAAGGCTCTTCGCGCGTATTCAGATGTCGTCAAGGTCTCCAACTCGCGCAAACTGCGTGCTGGCAAGGGTAAGATGCGGAATCGTCGCCACCGTCAGCGCCGCGGTCCGCTTGTCGTGTATAACGAGGATAAGGGTATCGTCAAGGCGTTCCGCAACCTCCCTGGCGTCGAGCTTGTGAATGTAAGGAGACTCAATCTCCTTCAGCTCGCTCCTGGTGGTCACATTGGCCGCTTCATCATCTGGACCGAGGGCGCTTTTGGTCTCCTTGATGAGGTCTTTGGTACCTTCGACAAGGCAGCTATCCACAAAAAGGATTACATGTGGGCTGCGATTTCTCCGCCATAACCTACATTTCTTATATATTCCCATCAGCCTTCCAACCGCGAAGATCTCCAACCCGGATGTCACTCGTCTCATCAACAGCACCGAGATTCAGTCCATCGTCCGTCCTGCCAATGCTAAAATCCAAAAGCGGCCTTGGACACAGCACAAGAACCCCCTCCGCAACAAAGGTGTTCTCTTCCGTCTCAACCCCTACGCCAAGACCCTGCGCAGGCAAGAGCTACGTGTGTATTAATTTCTCATTTATTATGGTAGCAGTGCTCATGTCCGCTCATTCGTATACAGTCAAGCAGGAGCGCAAGAAGGCCCGCAAGGGCAAGAAGCCCGCGAAGAAGGGCAGTGCCGCTTCCAAAGCATTCCTGCAGACCATCTTTGCTCCCTAATGACGCCTACCGTGTTTGGGGTGTGGATCGTGAAGAGCTGCTCTTATGTCACCATTGTCTGTATTGGCTGGTTCATGATTTTATCCATGCACATGTCTGTCGTTATGTTACCACGCTTGATACACGTTGTTGTGCATTCCATGATTGTCAAGCGTGAGGTGAGGTGACACAATCCCTCGTTGTGATCACAAGGGCAGTAGGTAAGCGAATGGGAGTATAAACGTGAGTCCTCCCAGTGGACTCAATAAGCCGTAGTCAAGAAAAGGATCAATTGCTTGAAGTTGTATAGTATACATCGTGAGTGTGAGCAGAAGAATACATAATTTACAACAAGATTAACGGCCAGCGAATTACAATGAGGAATGAAGGAAGCGTTGCAGCAAAGTATGACCAGAGAATGTGAAGTTAGGACATAACGAGAATTGTGTCGCGTCCGTTTTGAGTCAACAGTCCACTGTGCTGGGATTACTCTGACAGATGATGAGGGATAAAATGCGGCGAAAACGCGCTAGGGGAGAAGCCCGATGAGGTCAGATCGTGGATCGGCCACCCACGCGATTTTGCTCTGGCGACGACCAAATACGCGGCGCACCTTTCAGCGGCACTGTGAGTCGCAGCTGCGGCGGCGACAGGGGGCTCGCAAGGTAGCGCGCACAATTGTGCATCTCGAGTTCGCGGTTGCCTTCGTAGGCCCCAGAGCAGCTCGGGCAAACGAACGCGCGCACGCCGAGGCTGCGGCACGCATCAGGGTGGTGTACTTTGCAGATGCCACGCTACGCACCGGTCGTGGATGTCGTGTATGTGCAGGTGGTACGTGAGGGCTTTGACGTCCTTCAAGACGTCATAGCAGCCCGTGCGCCCACAGGGGATGCCGGCCTCCCCCTGCCCCACTTGTATCATCATCAACGTCGCCTCCTCTTTCTGCAAACGTCATGGATGGTGGGCAGCACGTGTGTGGACGGGTGAGCAGCGCGTTGTGGCCACGTTGGGAGCCGGGCGAGAGGAACAGACTTACCGCACGCTCGAGCTCTGCTGCGCGTGACTGGCGCCGGTTCAGAGATAGTGGGGAGGAGGGCGCATGTGCGCGTGTCTGCAAAACGGGCCGCGACCCCGATTCGTCCTGCGCGATGCCAATCAGCGTTGGCGAGAGTAGACTCCCAGCGATGGGTGATTTGGGTGACACAGGCGTTTTGGGGGGCTCGACATCCAGCGCCGGGAGCTCCAGCAATTTCTCGTGCCCGTCATGGTGCTGATGCTGGGAGGGACGGCGTGCAGGCAGAGCGTACGGTGCGGAGACGGTACTCGCTGGCTCCTCCTGGCTCTCTGAGCCCGGCACACCTGCGGCAGGTCTTCTTGCCGCACCAACCATCGCCTCCATCGCCGCCCACTGCGCACGACACTTCGCCGCGACCTCCTGCGCAGCACTGAGCTTCCGTTCGCGTGGGATGGAGCTGGTCGCTGTGTACGCCGACACAGAGGACGCATCACTGGACCTGCTGCTATTTGAGCGTCGCGAGGGCAGGATTAGCGTCGCGTAACGTTTGTGGCGTCCAGCATGCTTCAGTGCGGCAGCTGGGGAGACTGGCGTAGGGACTGGGGTTGTGGTGCGCAAGTTCATCCCGACTGAAAGACGAATCAGGTCTTCCGAAGCCAGAGTGACTGCGAGTGGGGTATTGCGATCCATCGTACTGCACGAAGACGTGAAAGAAAGAGGACACTGTCCCGCGAAGTGGAACAGATAGGGAGGTGGAGTGCTCTCCCAGACACTAGGGACGCAACTGGCTCAGGGCATCTTTATGCAAGTGCCTAGAGGAGCCGGACCCAAAAGCGGCTCGGCCAACAGTTCCATGATAGAGTGACACGCGGATGCTGGCAACCTCACTCGATCCACGCGCGATCCTGGCAAGCGGAAGAATGGTGCTCTGCCATCCACCAAGCACACCCAGCAGTAAAGAGGACACAAGCTACATGAATAACAGATGACGATAAATGACGATAGATAATTGAAAGCAGGACTAACGACCCTACCGATGGGACGAGAGTAAATCTGGAGTAACGGTAACGGGGGACAAAGTGGTAACAAGTGAAAGCAACGCGTACAATGCATGTTCAGGTACCACGTGGCACTCCAGGCGTCGGCCAAGGGGCGTGTAAACGCAAACAATAATTCACGATTTGCAAGCTACTGCACTGCGTATATTAGACTATGCGAGGAGACGTCGCACCGGAGGGACCGTTGCCATTCATCTTTTTTGCCAAGCTACGATTGTGCTTGCACTCTCTGTGCGAGTATCTCCTTTATTTCATGAAGCGACTTCTTCCACTCTGCATCCGGGGGATCCCAAACACCGAGCTCCCTTTTCAACTCACCTAGATCCTGGCTCCACCGGTTTTCCCAATACACCGTTACCATGCTTCGGGTGCTACTGCCGCATTTCAGCGCCCAAGGGACATAGTCAGAGAATAGCCGCGAGCGCCTTGCTGAAGATAAGCGCCCAGCGCTCAACGTGGAGAAACCGGCGACAGGAAGACCAAGGTTTGCAAACTCGAACAACTTCAGCGCTAGTTCGTACTCAACAGTCACCGGGAGGTTGAAGAGAGCGTGGTAAAAGTCATGGGATTCGCGATAGCGCTGCATTACGTAGGCAAGCTCTGGGTCATCGATGTAGCGTACCTAGACCTCATCAGAATATGGAAATAAACGTGTGGAGAGGGAGACATACCGGATCGCGGGTATCGGGCGTGACACCACATCGTTCGAGCCAGCTCACATAAGTGTAACCAAATGTGTTCTCTGGAAGTCGGGCGAGCGCGTTCAGGTCCACTGTGCTTGTGTTTATACGTGGGCGTTCCTTCAGTATGCATCGTCCCTCTACACTACTCAGCATATGATCGCGGAGCCGAGGAAGTGCAGAGCCAGCAGTCGTTTCACCCAAAGTTGCCACCATGTCTGCCGTCCAACATTTGAGACTTGTCCTTAAGTGAACTGGAACAGCACTAGCTCGGTAGACACATACCAGCTCTCCATGGGTCAAGAAACGCCATTAGGCCAGAGCCTACCGCTAAAAACGCATTTTCAAACCGGTTAAGAGGAATATGACCAGGGTATGCAGGCTCTGTCTTCAGGGTCCGAGCTTGAAATGGGCGCTGAGCAATGCAAATGCCGGCAGATCGTGTCGCTCGAAGTGTTGCTCGAAACGGGACAGCCAAAGAGGTGGTGAGCATTTATGAACAGCGAGAGTGACGGTGCACGCGCTGTTAGCCAGGTGGTGACGGAAAGAAAGTAAATTGTCAATCTTGTTGCCAATGTTTTAAGAGGCGTCCTGCAAGTACAGTTTAACGCCACAGTTCGGAAGATACCGAGTGGTTGGCTGTCACAGCTCACTCGATTATTGGTCACGTTCTGACATCCTCCACACATGAGCACAAAAACCGAAACCGAGCTGCAAGTAGCCAACTCAGCTGCGACGAAGCAAAAGAAACTCAAGCCTGCACGAAAACAGGTCAAGCCGGGAGATGTTGAGAAAAAAGAGACACCACAGACAGGGAAGGAATATAGTATGTGTATCCTAATTCTTTCTGCTCAAAGAACATGGCTCATCGCTTCTTCCAGACATTTGGTATAATAAATGGGCCGGGGGTGACCGCGAAGATAGCTACTCAAAGTACGTCTCTTGACTCTACGATTTTGTCGATGAATGTGCCAACCGTTCGTCCATGTGCAGCAAAACCAAGTCTCAGACGCGTTGTTCCATCAAGCGCGATGCTGGCCTTACGCGCGCCAACTCAACAGGCATCAAGTATTGCTGTCTCTTCTTTACGCGGGGATGCTGTCCATACGGCTGGGAGTGTGAGTATTTGCACACGCTGCCAGACCATGCAAATTCCCTTCCGGATTCTTCGAAGGACTGCTTTGCACGCGACAAATTTGCGGACTACAGAGATGATATGGGAGGTGTGGGGTCATTCACACGGCAGAATCGGACATTGTACGTGGGCCGGATCAAGGAGACCGGTGTGGGCACAGAGACAGAAGAGGTGGTGCGGCGGCACTTTAAAGAATGGGGAGAGATCGAGCGCAGTATGTGCCTTCATCCTATTTTCTTGTCCCAAGTGTGACGTTTTGACGACCGAATCCGTCGCGCAGTCCGAGTACTTCAATATCGCTCTGTAGCTTTTGTCACCTACGCCTACGAGCTCAATGCACAATTCGCGAAGGAAGCCATGGCATGTCAGTCTCTCGATAACGACGAGATTCTCAATGTGCGTTGGGCGACTGAGGATCCTAATCCTACGCAAAAGATCGCAGAGAAACATCGCCTTGAAGAGGTTGGGCAGGAAGCCATCCGTGCGCGAATGGATCCACGCATCGTTGACGCGATGCGGTCTATCCGCGCGTTAGAGGAAGGTGTTGAGCTCGATGATGAGGGCAGACTCATTGAAGCCGAGGACGGAGAAGAGAGTATGCCGGAGAGTAAACGGAGGCGATTGGAAAGCCCTGATGACGTGGAGAATATGGATTTGGACAATGGCGAATCTAAACCAGGGTCAGAGCTGAAGCCTCAAGGATCCAAGGGACTTTTGAGTGCCGACACTCTTGAAGGCCTCCGTTACTTCGCTGAGATTCGGCGGCGACAGGGCGTTTCACCCAACCCATTTCCTGCTGTCAAGGCCAAAAGTCAACTGAGTATAGGGCTTGGTGTAGCTGACTACGGCAGTGATGACGAGTAGAATGTGTTTTCCCTCTAATATATATGTCATGTTTAAAAGTTCTCGCCATAACAGTGCTCCACGATCACGGTGGTATCGCATACAGGCATTTGTAATTGTGAAACAGTCCCAGCCATCACCATATGTGAAATCCAACGCCGTAACGGCGCAACAAAAGTGGTCGGAAGTAGCAGGTACTGGAAATTGTAACTACATCCCGACTCGCACAGGAATCTCGCCACCATCTTCCTCGCTATCGTTAGTTTCCCGATAACCGTCATCTTGCAAGGACAATTGGCGTATCCGTTCCTCTTCTGCTGCAAGACGTTCATCTTCCTGTTCCTTACGATACTTCGCGAGATCCCAGTCGTCCTCGCCTTCATCCGAGTCTTCAAACCACTCCGGATTATATTGGAACTATATTACGAGATTGATTTGCAGATGAGCGCAAGATGGAAGCAGATATATCGTACCAGATCTCGCCCACTCATGCCAGAATTCTTTCCAGCCGCATGTTGGGCATCCTTAGCCTTGCGCAAGACCTCTGCTTCAGCCTCCTTCTTGTTCATCCGTGTCTGCTTCCACTTTGCAAACGATTCCGGAGTCACTGGGGTCAAGTTCGGCCCAAGTTTGTGCCGCTTCGATGATGTGTGTCAGACTGGCTCTGCAATGGAGAGGAGCGGACGATAGCCACCTCTACTTCGAGAAAGTCTTCCAAGCTGATAGTATTAGCCTTTTCCGCCTCCTCAGCTGCCTTGCGTTGGGACTTGAGCACAAAGCCTGGCGGAAGGGCATGTCGGTACTGACAAGAGTCACCATTTGGACACTGCCAGAACCAGCCGAACCTGAGAGAGGTATGTTTAGACCAACATCTAGCGTCGACAAACTGGAAACAGACTTCTGCAACTCGATGGCCTCTATGAAGTACTTGCAAACGATCTGGAGAAGGCTTTGTAAGGACAACGGATGCATTGAACGCTTCGGAAATAAGGTGCTTACATCTGTTATAGTCCGTGGATTTCCATGTTTCGATAACACGACGCTTCGTAACTTCTCCTCGTCCCACTTGTCCATGGTATCTGACCTATTCATTAGTAAACCAAGGCACCGGAAGCACGACACACCTACCTGCTAGTTTCTCCTCCCGACTATCCTCGTACAAATTCTTTTTATCCACCTTCCGCCCAACGTCTGGATCGTGGCTGAACTTGCATTTGTTTCCCTTGTCACAATTACCAGCCTTGAAGAAGACACAGAGAACTGTCTTTGGGTCAAGACCGAACGGGATCTTCTGCGTCTGTACGGGCTTAAACAACGCTGCCTCCTCCTTCTTACGCTTCTCCTCATCCGCCTTGGCCTTCTCGCGCAACTCCTTCTCGCGCTCCTTTGCAAGCGCCTCGCGTGACTTGCCTGCTTGAGAGGCTTGCGCCTGAATCTGTGCAACCTGCTTCTGCACCTTGGCAGATTTGTTTTTCTATGAGAGCGCATAAGTCCGTGGGCTTGAAGAAAGATAGTGAAATAGGATTTCTGACGTTCTTTAGCCCGAAAGTCTATCGTGCGTGTACCGTCAGTCTGATCGCCTTCGGACTACAAGACGAAGGATTGGGACCACCTTATCAACCTTGACTTTTGACGAGCTAGTTTGATCCTGCTTTTTCGGTGGCATGGTGCAGCGATCAGTGCACTATATAGGTAGAAGGCAAAGTAAATATGTTTATTGAAAGAGACCTAGGAAGTAGAGGCCAAGTTTCCTCAGGTTAGGGTTTCACAATAAGTCCGTAATACATCCAATTGGCCAGCCAAATCCAGACTCCGATGGCACACTACCGTAGCCCTCATCCAATCCGATTTCAGACTGTGGCAATTGCTCATGGTCGCGTTCCACAGAGTGTTTGTTTCAAGACAAAACGTTCAAACACACATTGAATAAATATCACAATCTACGGGATGCCTTGCCAAGCCATTCGTCGCCTTTTCGAGTTACAGTACTCGGACTTACACTCCTCAGGTCTGCAGTGATTGTGAAATATTGCCCCAAGTAATTGAAGACCTACGCTACCTTGACACGCCATGTGCTGTTGGCTCGATGGGGGTTTCGGAATAAGATAGTCTGGAATACCAGCTGGTTTTTCTGCAGTAACTGTAATATCTCTCCCTTTACTCAGTAAACCAATAGGGTTGATCGGTCCGTGTCTCGAATTTGATTGGAAGGTGTTGGCGGCAGTGATGTGAGAAAATCCAGGTACACGTTTATGTTGTACGCCAATATATCGGTATACTGTACGTGCGTTGACATTTCATATTTGCGACGCCACCGGTGCCCTGATATCGAAGTTATAAGAATATTGACTGCTGTCGAAGATTTTGCAAAACACTTTCGACGTTTTGTAGTAGTAGATGTTGTCAATCAGCTACACAAATTAGAGGAATAGGCTCATGTCGAAGTACTGTACAAGAAGCAAGCCTGTCATCATGGAAGATGATTACTCTAGCGTCTTTGTTGTCCCATTTGTCTCCGTTGCTTGCCTACAGCTGTATCGTCGACTTCTGCGAGTGCCCACATTTGAGTTCTTCCCACTCAACTCGACGTTGACGTTTCCAAGTCGCTCTCACACGATTCGCCCCCGCCCACCGGCGAGCTGACATTGGAGACTCCGAATTGCGGCTGAGGTTCCATTCGAAACATATTCTTTTTCCATTTGGAGAAAGGTACGTCTAATGTTGCTATTGTTTCTACACCACAGCTGCTGACGCTGCGCAGGCCATGTCCGATTTCGCACAAGCTATTGCGCCTCAGACAGACGCGTCCGCCACGAGCCCGCAGGAAACGCACACGCCGCCCGAGCCTGCACCGATTACGGAGCAGGAGGTCGGCGAGTACCGCGAACAGGATCGCTATCTCCCAGTCAGCGCCACGCTTCTATCTCGTCCGATTGACCTGCTGACCGCGTCTGCGCCTGATCATCCGCGGTGCTGCAGATCGCCAACGTCTCGCGCATTATGAAGAACGCGGTACCGCCCACGGCAAAGATCGCAAAGGATGCAAAGGAGTGTGTGCAAGAATGCGTGTCGGAGTTCATTAGCTTCATCACGAGCGAAGCGGCGGAGAAGTGCCAGCTCGAGAAGCGCAAGACGATCGGTGGCGAGGATATCCTCTATGCCATGGTCTCGCTTGGCTTCGATAACTATGCCGAAACGCTCAAAATCCATCTCGCCAAGCTCCGCCAGGTGGGTGGCCCTTCAGCCGTCTGGATGTTGCCTTTTGTATAGGAGTTGATAGCATCTGACCCAGCATCAGGCGGCTGCGACATCCAATGCCAAGATAGGCGACAATGTAGAGGGCCGCGCCGACGAGGACTAGGAGGCTCGTGTCGTTGCGTACCATATTGTACCACTAGGCTAATGTCGCTCTCCACATAAGGCGACTGGGAAACGGATAAGGCGAGCGTACAGTTTATTGACTACAGGAGAATATACATTATCGCATATGCAGTGTTAGCTGCGCGACATATAGCACCACACAGATGAAGGATTTCTTGCAAAAGCGCCAAGAGCGCGTTTCCGTACATACACCATATTTAAGTGTTTACTAGACTTCAAATTGCAGGCCCAGCGTATGGCAAAAATCACAGGGATAGGGAAAATCACGAGGATAGGGAAATCACAAGGATGGGGAGTGAATGGAGCGAGCTCAACAACAATAGCTTCAAACGACAAATTCTGGGAGGCTATTGCTATTGTGATCAATCAGAAGTATGTGCACACATTAAAATCGACGACAGCGAGGCACTCTCTGAAGCTACCTTGAAAACTTGAACATCAAATGCACAGCTCACGAAGGCCTACTCTGCCTCAGGTCCTTGGGCTCTCCCATACATGGAATCTATGGAGCTCCTGATGACATCATTCTCGACAATGATAACCAGTAGCTGCTATCGAGCCTAAGCTACATTGGACCCGCACTGAAAATACGCTCCACCGCTCAGCGGTTCTGATGTGTCCCTGCATGTGCCTTAATCACGGACCGCGTTAGCGTGTCCCAACATCCCATCGCAAAAACAACTCGTAAGTTAGCTCCTGCGCGACTTTGGCGAGTGGCAACTCAACTCGTGCTCGCATCATAAATAACAGCATAACCTGAATAATGCCAGCCTAACCCCGGCTCTTGACATGGCTGCCATCGATGTTCAACGGGTGTCCATGCTGCACTCTGTCACTATCGAGAATCCTGCCAATGGTGCCGGCCCGATCCCGATCCCCCCTTCGAGAAGGGGCGTGCCCTTCACCCGCTCCCTTTCCATCAGGGAGGTTGTCGTTCCCAGGGCTCGGTATCCTGTTGAGTTCCGCACTCTCAGCCTCCAAGTCGACCAGGACACCAGCCGTGGTCCCAAAAGTGCCGGTGTCGAAAAGGGAACTTTCAAAGGTCGTCACACCTTTCCCATCCATCCGTCTCATTTTTGACGCTCTTTTCCAGACATTGCCGCGCTCGACTGGCACAAGCTCCCTGTCGACGAGGTCCTCCAACGCCTTTCCGTGTCCCCCCGGACTGGCTTGGATTCCCCGCAAGCCCAGAGGCGTCTTTCTGCGAACGGGAAGAACGTGATCTCGCCGCCGCCAAACCAACTCTTCCGCAAAATCATTAGTTGGTTCTTTGGCGGTTTCGGTAGCTTGCTTCTCGCCGCTTCCATTGTTTGTTTCATTGCATGGTGTGGTTTTTGAATCTAGCCTGCTTCCTTCCGGGCTCATCGCCTTTCTAGGAAGCCCCTCGGCGAACCTAATCCCCAGGCCTCCAACCTTGCCCTTGCTGTCGTCCTCCTCATCGTCATCGTCATACAGGCTGCCTTCAATGCCTGGCAGGATTTCTCCACCTCCCGCGTCATGGCCTCTATCAAGGGCATGCTCCCTTCCGTCATCACTGTCCTCAGAGACGGACAGCAGCTGACGGTTCAGGCGACCGACCTCGTCGTCGGTGATCTTGTATACGTTGCAATGGGCCAGAAGGTCCCCGCCGACATGCGTCTCGTCGACTGTAGCAGCGACCTCAAATTTGATAGGAGCATTCTTACTGGGGAGGTAAGCCTCCTTTCCGATATCTGCGCTTGAGGTATACTGATAATTTAACAGAGTGAGCCTGTGACTGGGCGCGTCGACATGACGGAAGGAAACTTCATGGAGGTTTGTCGTGGGAAGCTCTGTTGACGGCGTTGTAGATTCACCGCTGTCCCATCAGACAAGGAACATTGCGCTCCAGGGCACCCACTGCGTCAGTGGGTCTGGGTTGGGCGTAGTCGTCCAGACCGGCGACCTCACTGTTTTGTCTGTTGTCCTCTTCCGTACTTCCTTTCTTTAACGTCTTATACCCCCGATGTAGTGGCCGCATTGCCAAGCTTTCGTCAGCATCGTCGTCGGCCATGACGACGCTGCAACACGAGATACTCCGCCTCGTGGTGATCATTGCGAGCCTCGCGTCCATTGTCGCCATCATAATCGTGATTCTCTGGGCTGCTTGGTGGGCCAAGAATGTCGAATGAATATTTGCAGGCGATTAATGCATCCTCTCAGGTTGCGCCGGTCCTATCCGTCGTACATCAACGTGCCGGGTCTCCTGATCGACGTCGTATCGGTGATGGGTTAGTGTAGACGCTGTCTTTGCCTGCGCCCAACGTTGATGATTTCTCTAGTTGCATTTATCCCTGAAGGATTGTCAGTCGCAGCCGCATCTGTCCATGCCATATGATACTCACTTTTCTTCCGCAGGCCAGTCGCTGTGACGTTGTCGCTCGCAAAAGTCGCCAACTCGCTTGCGAAGCACAAGGTTCTGTGCAAGTCTGTGTCACTTCCCTCGCGCGTTGCATCACCCACTGACGCCGAGTACGCAGGTCCTTGTCGATCGTGGAGACCTTGGGATCTGTCAATGTCATATGCTCGGTGCGTATTGCCTTGCTGCGTCGTCGTGCCCGTTGCAGCTGACGTCTAGCTCTTATGTAGGACAAGACTGGGACATTAACACAGAATCGCATGTGTGTCGAGAACGTTGCGATTTTCGACACTGAATTCGAGACTCCGACCTTGCTAGAGACTATCCAGAGCAGCACGCCCGCAATGAAGGAGAAGTTGGCCGAAGCCACCTCGGTATCCGCGATCTGCAATGCAGCGAATTTCGAGCCGATCTCGACAGATAAGGACAAGCAGCGGGACATTATCGGGGATGCTACAGGTAGAGCGGTCTCGTTTATTGCAGCCAGACTATTCTGAGCATTCTGCAGACACCGCGATTCTTAGATTTGCCAATATCATGGACACCGCAGATGCCATGCGCGCGGCATGGAAAGAGGTGTTCAAGGTCAATTTCAATTCCAAGGTTTGGCAGCATTTTGTTTTCCGTGTACCAGCAACTCACGTCGCGGTCGTACTGTAGACCAAGTTCATGCTCAAGTTGTCGGTGCTCGCTAACAAGGAGCAAGCCGCGCCATACCCTGCACCAGTCGCTTCATGTGACGAATTCGCTGCTGGTAGCTATCTCCTGACTGTCAAGGGTGCCCCCGAGGTGCTTTTGCCGCGCTGCGGATACGTGGCCAACCCCGTTGGCGGCGCGCCGCTCCCACTCACTCTGGCTGCGCGCGTGAGAGTGACGTCCGTGCAGGAACGATGGGCGGCGCAGGGGCGGCGCGTCCTCCTGCTCGCGAAGCGGGTTCTACCGCATGACGTGATCCCGTCCAAGTTCGACCCGCACTCTGAGGAGTTCTCAGAGTACGTGAATGAGCTCAACGCTGAGCTGGTCATTGTTGGACTCGTGGGTTTGATCGACCCGCTTAAGCCGGACATCATGCAGACCGTTAAG
>QLPN01008240.1:0-13668 GCA_003314395.1 Albatrellus ellisii
AGTTACAAGTGTGAAAACTGTGGCAGGGATGGCCACATCTCCCAGAGATGCTACAAGAGGATGGATCAACTGGTGAAGAACTCCAAGGCTTTGTCTACAAGTGCCAACACTGCTACAGCTGCAAGACCTCCCCCTTCATCATTGAGCACTCAACAGTTTGCTGGCAATGCAAGTCTTTGTTCTAGCCCTTCCCCCATCTCTCCAAACCTCTTGTTGACTCTGGCTGACTCCCTCTGGTGTGCAGACAGAGGGGCCACTTCTCATATGACCCCCCATTGACACTGGCTTTGAAATTATGAGCCACTTTGACTGCCTATTCAACTACCAGACAACAACATCATCTACTCTGCCAGGATTGGGTCTGTGGTCCTTGAGCCAGAGCTAGAGGGTCAGAAGGGTAGTCCTGTTGAACTTATCAATGTCCTACATGTCTTGGAGCTTTGCAACAACCTGCTATCTGTTCTATACCTGACAAAAATCAAAGGGTTCTCTGTTGTGATCCTCAAAGATGTGATAAGCTTCCTTTGCAATGGTTCTATCCTATTCTCTGCAAGTGTCAATGCTTCAAACAGTGCCTATCTTGAAGGATCCACTATCCCTGCACCTCCTACATTGGCTAATGCAGCTGTAGCTTTGTTGACACTGCCTCTGGACACTTCTCTATGGCACCAGAGGCGTTGCCACCATCATTATGGAAGTATAGATCACATTTTGAAGCAGCAGTTAGTCTCTGGGCTTGTAATCCAGTCTACTACACCCCTGGACCCTATCTGTGAACCTTGCATAGCAGGCAAAATGCACTCCAATCCCTTCCCTTTATCACAAACACATACTTCTGCCCCTCTCAAGCTCATTCATTCTGATCTCCATGGTCCTCTCCCTGTTCATACACACTCAGGATTTCAGTACTGGGTCTCCCTCATTGATGACTACACTAGATTCAGAGCAGTCTTCCCTATCAAGGCAAAATTGGACACCTTTGAAGCATTTAAAGCCTTCAAGGCTTATGCTGAGAACCATCATGGTACCAAGATCAAGACTCTTCAAGATGACAAGGGGGGAGAATACATGTCCAATGCTTTCCTTCAGTTCACTACAGATGCAGGCATTATCAGACAGCATACTGTACAAAACAGACCACAGCAGAATGGTGTAGCTGAAAGGGCTAATAGGACTATGGCAGAGGGGGTTACTGCTATGCTAGCTGAGTCTGGCCTCATTTTGTCATTCTGGGGAGAAGCCCCTGCCTCTTATGTGCATGTATGGAACTGCCTTCCTACCTCTGCTATTCCCAAAGCTACCACTCCCTTCAAGTTATGGCACAAGAAGAAGCCAGATGTCTCCCATCTTCATGTATGGGGCTGCCTTGCTTATGTGCATGTGCAGAGGGATCAGAGGAACAGCTTACAGTCCCACATGCAGAAATGTGTCTTGATAGGCTATCCTACTGGCTACAAAGGCTGGAAGTTCTGGGATCTAGCTTTGAAGAGGTGCCTTATCAGTGAGAGAGCTGATTTTGATGAGAGATACTTCCCATCTCACAAGGATGCTCCTGTGGCTCCTTTACCATCTCTTTTTACTCCCCCTTCAAATTCTGAGTCTGTGCCAGCTCCAGGGGGGAAGTTCTTTGATTCTGATCTCAACACAGACTCTACTCCTCCTGTTGCTACACCTACAGCTATTAAACTGTGATAGACAGTGACTTGTGATTAATAGAGGAGCACTACAAACACCACACTAAGTGGGGGACTATAGTCTGAGATGAGCAACTAAGTAAATATAGTAAGAGTGAGTGTATAGTACCTAGAGTCTGAGATGAGTAACTGAAGAAAGCAGTTGCACCACCCAGGAACTCTTTTATACTATGCATAAATGTGGAGTCTGAATGTTAACTATGTGTACCATATATGTGTGGAGTTAGAACTTAAATGGATCAGTGGAAGTGGAGATATAACTAAATGTAACTCAAAGTCCAGAAATCTCAAGATAATAAAAAGATGAGAGAGTTAGTGAAGAACCTTATATAACGACAGTCCCTCCTGATGAAGCAACTCTCTAGCTTCAACACTAGGTCAGTCCCATCATGCCCCACAGCCTCTGCACTTTCTGGACACAGAGAGACTTGGTGAGCAAGTCAGCAACTTGATCTTCAGTAGGGACATAGACTGGAGTCAGTGTCCCTGCCTCAACTGCATCCCTAAGCCAAAAATATCTCATGTCCAAGTGCTTCATCCTCCCATGGTGCTCTGGATTCTTCACCAAAGCTGACTGGTTATCAATGAGAAAGGTAGAAGGGCCTTCAACAGGGTAGCCCAGCTCCTGCAACAAGTTCCTCATCCACATCATCTCCTTCCCTGCATCAACAGCTGCTATAAATTCCACCTCTGTAGTCAAAAGGGCAACTAAGTGTTAAATGACAAGAGTGGAGTTGTGGGATTGTGACAGAGGCTACTCTAGACACCACACTAAGTGGGGGACTGAAGTCCAAAGTGAGCAACTAGAGAAATAAGAGAGAGAGTCATAAGCACAGTACCTGAAGTCCAAGGTGAGTGACTAGAGAAAGAGCTAGTTGTGCCACCAAGGACTCCTTTAAACTGTGCATAATTGTGGAGTATGAACTATCAGAGTGTGCCACAGGTATGGGTAAAGTATGAAGTCAAATGCATGAGCACAAATAAAGATGTAACACAAAGTCTGGAAATCTGAAGATAGGAAAGTTGGTGAAGAACCTTATATAACAACACCATCTGCAACCTATAGCTTTCTGGCCAGGGGGGAGATCAGTTAACTCCCAAGTGCCATTGCAACTGTGTGTTGTTATATAAGGTTCTTCACCAACTCTCTTCTTATTTTCCTATCTCAAGATTTCCAGACTTTGTGTTACATTTGATCATATCTTTCTTCATGCTGATCCATTTAAGTTCTAACTCCACACACATATGGTACATATAGTTGACATTCATACTCCACATTTATGCATACTATAAAAGAGTTCTCGGGTGGTGCAACTGCTTTCTTCAGTTGCTCATCTTGGACTCTAGTCCCCCACTTAGTGTGGTGTTTGTAGTGCTCACTTCTTAATCACAAGTCACTGTCTATTGAAGTTTGACAGCAGGTGTGGTAACAGGAGGAGTAGAGTCTGTGTCAAGATCAGAATGGTAAAGGAGCTACAGGAGCATCCTTGCGAGATGGGAAGTACCTCTCATCGAAATCAGCTCTCTCACTGATAATGCACCTCTTCAAAGCTAGATCCCAGAACTTGCAACCTTTGTACCCAGTAGGATAGCCAATAAAGACACATTTCTGCATGTGGGGTTGTAAGCTGTTCCTCTGGTCCCTCTGTACATGCACATAGGCAAGGCAACCCCATACATGAAGGTGGGAGACATCTGGCTTCCTCTTGTGCCATAGCTCAAAGGGAGTGGTAGCTTTCAAGATAGCAGAGATAGGGAGACAGTTCCATACATGCACATAAGAGGCAAGGGCTTCTCCCCAGAATGACAAAATGAGGCCAGACTCAGCTAGCATAGCAGTTACTCCCTCCACCATAGTCCTGTTAGCCCTCTCAACAACTCCATTTTGCTGTGGCCTGTTTCCTACAGTGTGTTGTCAAACAATACCTGCATCTGTAGTAAATTGAAGGAAAGCATTGGACATATATTCTCCCCCCTTGTTGTCTCAAAGGGTCTTGATCTCGGTACCATGATGGTTCTCAGCATAAGCTTTGAAGGCTTTAAATGCTTCAAAGGTGTCTGATTTTGCCTTGATAGGGAAGACTGCTCTGAATCTAGTGTAGTTGTTGATGAAGGAGACCCATTATTGAAATCCCAGGTGTGTACAAACAGGGAGAGGACCATGGAGATCAGAATGGATGAGCTCAAGAGGGGTGGAAGTGTGTGATTGTGATGAAGGGAAGGGATTGGAGTGCATCTTGCCTGCTAAATGAGGCTCACAGATAGGGTCTGGGGGTGTAGCAGACTGTATCACAAGCCCAGAGACTAACTGCTGCTTCAAAATGTGATCTACACCTACATAATGATGGTGGCAACGCCTCCAGTGCCATAGAGAAGTGTCCAAAGGCAATGTTGATGAAGCTACAGCTGCATTAGCTACTGTATGTGGTGCAGGAATAGTGGAGCCTTCAAGATATGCTCCATTTGAAGCATTGACACTTGCAGAGAAGAGAATAGAACCATTGTGAAGGAAGCTCATCACATCTTCAAGAATAACAACAGAGAACCCTTTGATTTTCGTCAAGTATAGAACAGATAGGAGGTTGTTACAAAGTTCCAGAACATGCAGAACCCTTATAAACTCCACAGGACAACATCTCCGATCCTCTAGCTCTGGCTCAAACTGTTAAACTTGAATAGAAGATGACTTGTGATGAAAACCAATGGAAGCTACAAACACCACACTAAGTGGAGGACTAGAGTCTGAGATGAGCAACTGAAGAAAGCAGTTGCGCCACCCAGGAACTCTCTTATTGTTAAACTTCGATAGAGAGTGACTTGTGATTAATAGAGGAGCACTACAAACACTACACTAAGTGGGGGATTAGAGTCTGAGATGAGCAACTAAGTAAATAAAGTAAGAGTGAAGTAACTGTACCTAGAGTCTGAGATGAGCAACTGAAGAAAGCAGTTGCACCACCTGGGAACTCTTTTATAGTACGCATAAATGTGGAGTCTGAACTACAAGAGTGTGTACAGTATATGTGTGGAGTTAGAACCTAAATGCATCAGGACAAAGAAAGATATGATCAAATGTAACACAAAGTCTGGAAATCTTGAGATAAGAAAATAAGCAGAGAGTTGATGAAGAACCTTGAATAACAACAGTCCCTCCTGATGAAGCAACTCTCTAGCTTCAACACTAAGTCAGTCCCATCATACCCCACAGCCTCACCACCTTCTGGACACATAGAGACTTGGTGAGCAGGTCAGCAACTTGATCTTCAGTAGGGACATAAACAGGAGTTAGTGTCCCTGCCTCAACTGCATCCCTAAGCCAAAAGTATCTCATGTCCAAGTGCTTCATCCTCCCATGGTGCTCTGGATTCTTCACCACAGAGAGAGCTGACTGGTTATCAATGAGGAAAGTAGAGGGGCCTTTGACAGGGTAGCCCAGTTCCTGCAACAGGTTCCTCATCCACAGCATCTCCTTGCCTGCTTCAACAGCTGCTATGAACTCTGCCTCTGTAGTCGAAAGGGCAACAAGGGATTGTAACTAGGAGCTCCAGCTGACTGCACCAGTCCCAATACAAAGGAGGTAGCCCAAAGTCGACCTAGAGGTGTCTGAGTCTCCACCATGGTCTGCATCAGTGTAGGTGATGAAGGGCTCTCGAGATTGTGAAGGGGAGGGTGAATAGGAAAGCTTCAAGTTGACTGTGCCCTTGAGATACCTAAGTAGATGCTTAACTGCCTTCCAGTGCTCCATCCTGGGGTTGTTATTGAATCAACAGAGGGTGGAGACAATGTGGGAGATGTCTGGGCGAGTAGCAGTAGCAAGGTACAGTAGGGCATTTACTGCTAAGAGCGGCCTATTGGACGGTCTTAGGGAAGGTCTATAATAGTACTCCTGGTAACCAGAGTTTGGATATTGGTTTGATGGACGTAATAGAGGTTCCGGATGACGATGAAGATCGGGATTAACGATATGGTTATGAGGATGATTCCACCAATAACGATATGAGGATCCAGGATGACGAGTGTAAGATGTCTTTTAGTGACGTTTAGTAACTTAGAGTTCTTAGATTTAGTTCTGAGAAAGCGAAGCGAGATTGTTAACGAGTTTAGGTCAAGCGCAGTTTTAGGAGAATCCCTAGATTGCAAAGTTGACAAGACTGGGGTTTAAGACCGCCAGTCTGTCAACTATTTATACAAAACTGGAGATCTAAGTACAGTAAAGTTGCGCAGTAAAGCGCAGTAAGTAAACAATAGTGCGCAGTAAAGTGCAGTAAGTACGCATCCATGTGATATAAGTGGCTCAGCCACAAGCGCGAAATGAACATGGGATAAACAGATGTAAATAAGAGCAAGAAAAGAGAGTCCTTGCTAATTGTATAGTGATAGTCCTTAGCAAGTAAATGTTATAATAAATAAAGAAAGATAAAGGAAAAGATAAGTCCTAATATAGTACCTGGAGCTAAGCTCACACTTAAGTATGTAAATACTTAAGTACTATATAAGGGAAAGAAACTATGAGTCCTTACTAAGTAAAGTGGAGCTAAGCTCACACTTGTAGTAATAATACTACACTTTACTATAGTAAGTAAAAGTAAAAAAGAAAGAAAAAAGAAAAAGGAAATCGTTACGAGGTGCCAAAGCAAGTGCCTTGTAACATTTACAGCAGAGACATAGGGTATATCCTTCATTGCAACAACTTCTGCAGGAGTTTTTGGAGACATGGCTGCTGAAAGTTGAAGTCCCAGGTGCATTGGTGTTAGCACAGGCTTGCAATCGTGCATGCTGAAGTGTTTGAGTATGTCAATGATGTACTGGTGCTGAGAAAGGGAGATAGTGCGATTTGGGTGGTCCTGAGTGATTTCAATGCCAAGCAGGAAAGAGGTGGGTCCTAAGTCTCAAAGACAGAAATGTGAGGAAAGCTGCTTGATAACAGAGTGGATAGCTTCGAGACTGTTAGAGGCAAGTGTGATATCATCTACAAAGACTGGCAGGATGATCTGCACAGAGTCCTTGCTATAGACATAAATGCTAGAGTCTACTTGCACACATTTGAAGCCCATGTCGACCAAGACAGATTGCAGCTTTTGGTACCACATTCGAGAGGCTTGCTTGAGGCCATAGATTGATTTTTGAAGACAAAGAAGTTGGTTACTGCTCCCTAGAGTGAAGCCCTCAGGCTGTTGCATGTACACTTCTTTGTTGAGATCCCCATTGATGAAGGCATGTGAAATGTGTTGAAATCTCTGTATGCATCTATCTACTTTTTCATTTGGCTTTTCCCTTTCACCAATACCTACAATTTACATACTCCTTACATCACCATAACTCCTTGAGACTCTTCCCACTCCCACTCCACTTACACTCCAGACAACACGCATCCCTCATGCATATAGGTATCCTTATACTTCAAGAGCCTCTCTCCACTCCAACCTTACATACCTCTACTATATAAGATGTGCTCCTCACCCTACATCTCCTCAGTTGTTGTCCTTCAGACACTGAGTGAGTCCCCACTTTCCTATGCACCTTATTCTCACTCTCATCACATCCTGCAGCTACTTCTTACATGTCGTGGCAATCTCCTGCTGTCCACACCTCTCACTTACTGCTGCAGCCATGCTGCTATCCTCAATAATAGACTTCCTCATTGTCTGCCATAGCCTGCTCAAACAAAATGTTGATGAAGTGAAGATGGAGATCCTGTAAACCAGCTAAGGCAAGAATGGTCCTGATAGCTGCAAACTTGGCTGTGGGAGCAAAGGTTTCATTGAAGTTGAAACCAGGCCTCTGACTGAATCCCTTAGCAACAAGCCTAGCCTTGTACCTTTTGACAGAGCCATCAGCCTTCCTCTTGACCTTGAAGACCCATCTACAACCTATAGCTTTCCAGCTGGGGGGGAGATTAGTTAACTCCCAAGTCCCATTGCAACTGTGAGCATCTAGTTCTTCTTCTGCTGCTTGAGTCCACTGCTTCACATCTGAGCACCCCAAAGCTTGCCTGTAGGTAGAAGGCTCTGGGCCTAATGATGCTGAAAAGGCACAACCTGGATCTGTGGAAAATGCACCAGGAAACTCTTCATCTTCATTGGCTTCTTCCTTTGCTTGCACTTCATGTTCTTCTTCTTCAGAGCTTTCAAGAATAGGTGTAGGCTCTCTATGTACCTTCCACCACTCTCCTGGAGCATTCCTATCTCTAGTACTACAATGCAGAGGTGTAGCCCTAGGTGCAGGAGTTGGAGAAGATGTCAGAGCAGCAGTAAGGGTGTGTGAAGGAGATTGAGTAGAAGTCGAAGGAGTAGCAGAGATAGGGTCTTCCAGAGATGAAGTCAAAGATGCAGTGGATGAAGGGGGACTAGCTTCAACAATAGGAGGTACTGGGACAACAGGAACATGTAGTGAAGAGTCTGTGTCAAGATCAGCATCTAATATATCCCTCCCATGATCTGGCACAGGCTCAGAAGGTGTAGAAGGGACAGCAAGGGAAGGTGGAGTCAAAATAGGAGAGTCTTTCCTAGCTGGGAAGTACCTTTCGTTGAAGTCAGCCCTTTCACTAATAAAGCAAGTCTTCAAGGTCTGGTCCCAGAACTTCCAGCCCTTGTAGCCTGCAGGGTAACCAATGAAGATGGCCTTTCGCATATGGGGTGCTAGACTGTCCCTCTGGTCCCTCTGCACATGCACATAAGGAGTGCAGCCCCAAGCTTGAAGATGAGAAACATCTGGCTTCTTCCCATGCCACAGCTCATAAGGAGTGGTCAGTTTTGAGATGGAAGAAGTGGGGAGGCAGTTCCAGACATGGACATAAGCAGCAAGAGCTTCTCCCCAAAACAACGAAGGTAGGCCAGACTCAGCTAACATAGCAGTAACTCCCTCAGCCATAGTCCTGTTAAGCCCTTTCAGCTACACCATTTTGCTGAGGCTAATTTTGAACAGTGTGTTGTCGAATGATGCCTGCATCTGTGGTAAACTGTAGGAAAGCATTGGACATATACTCCCCTCCCTTATCATCCCAGAGAGTCTTGATTTTCATCCCTAGGTGGTTTTTGGCATAAGCTTTGAAAGCTTTGAAAGCCTTGAAGGTGTCAGACTTTGCACAAATAGGGAAGACTGCCCAGAATCTTGTGAAGTCATCTATGAAGGAGACCCAGTACCTAAATCCCAAGTGTGTACAAACAGGGAGAGGACCATGGAGATCATAATGAATGAGCTCGAGAGGGGCAGAAGTGTGTGATTGCAACGAAGGGAAAGGATTGGAGTGCATCTTGCCTGCTAAACAAGGTTTGCAGATAGGGTCCAGGGGTGTAGTAGACTGGATAACAAGCCCGGAGACTAACTGTTGCTTCAAAATGTGATCTATACCTCCATAATGATGGTGGCAAAGCCTCTGGTGCCATAGGGAACTGTCCAAAGGTAATGTCGACGAAGCTATAGCTCTATTGACTAGTGTAGGGGGTGCAGGGATAGTAGAGCCTTCACAAGATAAGCTGCATTTGAAGCATTGACACTTGCAGAAAAGAGAACAGAGCCATTGCAAAGGAAACTCATCACATCTTCAAGGATAACAACAGAGAAACCCTTATGTTTCATCAAGTATAACGCAGACAAGAGATTATTCCGAAGCTCCAAGACATGTAGGACATTGGAGAACTCCACAGGACTACTCTGTCAACCCTCTACCTCTGGCTCAAAGACCACAGACCCAACCCCAGCAGAGTAGATGATGTTGTTATCTGCTAATTGAATAGGGAGTCAGAGTGGCTCATAGTTTCAAAGCCAGTGTCAATGAGGGGTCATATGAGAAGTGGCCCCTGTGTCTGCACACCAGAGGGAGTCAGTCAGAGTCGACAAGAGGTTTGGAGAGATGGGGGAAGTGCTAGAATGAAGACTTGCATTGCCAGCAAACTGTTGAGTGCTTGACGACGAAGGGGAAACTCTGGCAGCTGTAGCAGTGTTGGCACTTGTAGATGAAGCCTCGGAGTTCTTGACCAGTTCATCCATCCTCTTGTAGCATCTCCGGTTGGTATGTCCATCCCTACCACAGTAGTCACACTTGTAACTGGTCCAGGGGCGACGAGATTGAGTAGAAGTTGTTGTTGACATTGCCCCGGAGGTAGCCAAGACATCAGGACGACAAGACCTATTGGTTTCTTCTGTAACAAAGGCAGCTTGAAGTTTGTCTTTGTTGAGAGAGTCAAGGAGAAACAAAGAAGAGGTGAAATGGCTATACTCTTTGGGCAGAGATCTGATGAGGGACATGCAGGCCAGTTCTTCGTCTAGGTTCTGAAGAGTGAAGCCCTTGAGACGAAAATTATTGATAGTCCTAATAGCCTCATCTACCCTGTCCATGAGAGCTTCCAGGGACTCTTCAGGTTTCTTCCTGATGGAGAACAAGTTGTCATATGCATTGAATCTTGCACCAGGCTTCTTCAACAGGTTGACCTTCTCAAGCTTATCCCAGATCTTGATAGGATCACATTCAATGCTGGCGAGATGGACCCTTTGTTGATGTTCTATAGCAAGGAAGAGTGCTCCAGCAGCTTTTTGTGACCTCATCTTCTAATCCTGATACTCTGAAAGCTTGGACTTATCTGGAATAGTCTCCTCACCCGAAACCAGCATCCATAACCCTCTCTGTTAAACTTTGATGGAGAATGACTTGTGATCAGAACCAATGAGCACTACAAACACCACACTAAGTGGGGGACTAGAGTCTGAGATGAGCAACTAAGTAAATAAAGTAAGAGTGAAGTAACTGTACCTAGAGTCCGAGATGAGCAACTGAAGAAAGCAGTTGCGCCACCTGGGAACTCTTTTATACTATGCATAAATGTGGAGTCTGAACATTAACTATGTGTACCATATATTTGTGGAGTTAGAACTTAAATGGATCAGTAGAAGTGGAGATATAATCAAATGTAAATCAAAGTCTGGAAATCTCGGGATAAGAAAAGAAGATGAGAGTTGGTGAAGAACCTGTTAAAGAAGGATAATGGACTTGTGGGATTGTGACAGAGGCTACTCTAAACACCACACTAAGTGGGGGACTGAAGTCTGAAGTGAGCAACTAGAGAAAGAACTAGTTGCGCCACTGAGGACTCCTTTAAACTGCATGTAACTGCGGATTATGAACTATAAGAGTGTGCCACATGTATGTGTAAAGTAACAAGTCAAACACATGAGCACAAATAAAGATATAAGTAAATGTAACACAAAGTCTGGAAATCTGAAGATAGGAAAGTTGGTGAAGAACCTTATATAACAACAAAGTGAAGGTGAGGGAATAGGGCCATCCTTCCTAGCAGGGAAGTGTCTTTCGTTGAAGTCAGCCCTCTCACTAATAAAGCAAGTCCTCGAAGATTGGTCCCAGAACTTCCAGCCCTTGTAGCCTGCAGGATAACCTATAAAGACAGCCTTTCACATATGAGGTGCTAGACTGTCCCTCTGATCCCTCTCCACATGCACATAAGCAGTGCAACCCCAGACTTGGAGATGGGAGACATCAGGCTTCTTGCCATGCCATAGCTCAAAGGGGGTGGTTGCTTTAGGGATAGCTGAGGTGGGTAGGCAGTTCCAGACATGAACATAGGAAGCTATGGCTTCTCCCCAAAACAACGAAGGGAGTCATGTTGTTATATAAGGTTCTTCACCAACTCTCTTCCTATTTTCCTATCTCAAGATTTCCAGACTTTGTGTTACATTTACTTATATCTTTCTTTGTGCTCATGTGTTTGACTTCGTACTTTACCCACACCTGTGGCATACTCTTATAGTTCATACTCCACAGTTACGTGCAGTTTAAATGAGTCCTCGGTGGTGCAACTAGTTCTTTCTCTAGTTGCTCACTTCAGACTTCAGGTACTGTACTTATCACTCTGTCTCTTGTTTCTCAAGTTGCTCACTTCGGACTTCAGTCCCCCACTTAGTGTGGTGTCTAGAGTAGCCTTCATTGCAATCCACACAGTCCATTATTGTCCTTTAACAAGTCCAGACTCAGCTAGCATAGCAGTAATGCCCTCAGCCATAGTGCTATTGGCCCTCTCTGCAACTCCATTCTGCTGAGGTCAATTTCGAACAGTGTGCTGCCTAGCAATCCCTGCCTCTGTTGTAAACTGAGTAAAGGCATTAGACATGTACTCTCCTCCCTTGTCATCTCAAAGAGTCTTGATTTCAGCCCCTAGATGGTTCTCAGCATAAGCCTTGAATGCTTTGAAGGCCTTGAAGGGGTCAGACTTGGCCTTGATGGGGAACACAGCTCGAAATCGAGTGAAATTGTCTATGAAGGAGACCCAGTATCTGTAGCCTGAGTGTGTCTGAACAGGAAGAGGACCATGCAAGTCAGAGTGAACCAGCTTGAGAGGGGCAGAGGTGTGAGTTTGTGATGAAGGGAAAGGATTGGCATGCATCTTGCCAGCTAGGCAGGGTTCACAAACTGGATCAGGAGGTGAAGGGGAGTTTATGAGAAGCCCAGAGATGAGATTCTGCTTCAAAATGCACTCAATCCCTCCATAGTGATGGTGACAGAGTCTTCTATGCCATAGTGAAGTGTCTAGAGGCAGAGTCAACAAAGATAGTGTTGTTATATAAGGTTCTTCACCAACTCTCTCATCTTTTTCTTATCTTGAGATTTCCAGACTTTATGTTACATCTTATCATATATTTCTTTGTCCTGATGCATTTAGGTTCTAACTCCACACATATACTGTACACACTCCTATAGTTCATACTCCGCATTTATGCATACTATAAAAGAGTTCCCAGGTGGTGCAACTGCTTTCTTCAGTTGCTCATCTCGGACTCTAGGTACAGTTACTTCACTCTTACTTTATTTACTTAGTTGCTCATCTTGGACTCTAGTCCCCCACTTAGTGTGGTGTTTGTAGTGCTCCTCTGTTTAATCACAAGTCACCTTCTATCGAAGTTTAACAGGTTATGGGCCCTGTGCTCTTTTGACTTTGTGACTTTAATAACTCAACTTCTGCGCATCCGATCCACTTGACATTTCGTACGGACCTCCACCTATACTGCATCTATATCCACTCTAAGGGTCAGCAAATTCCGATCACTGGTTCACTTGCAATAGCATCGAGGTCTCAACTCCTCAAGTTAGAAATCATAGTGTTATCTTGACAACCCTTTGCACCTTTGCTCCCAAACATTGTGGAGACCTTCGCTAGCATCCTATCCACGCATATACCAAGTATCATCCAATTCGCATCACTCACTCTCGCGCTATTTCACATTTGTTGCATCAACTCTATTTCCCACCATGGACTTCACTACTACTAACTTTGCTGGTACTGCTACCATGTCTTCTGATGCTTCACTATCCTTGACAACTGCCATACCCTCTACTCCTGACTCTCTGTGGTGTGCCGACACAGGAGCTACATCTCATATGACTCCCCACAGACACTGGCTTCGAAATTATAGGCCACACAGAGTCCCAGTTCGACTAGCAGACAACAACCTTGTTTATTCTGCAGGTATTGGGTCTGTGCTGTTTGTTCCAGAGATAGATGGTCAGCAACTCTGCCCTCTTGAGTTTACCAATGTCCTCCACATCCCAGACCTTTGAAACAACCTCCTTTCAGTTCTATTCCTCACTTGTTATAAGCAGTTCTCTGTGGTTATTCTCAAGACTGTTATGAACTTCATCAGGTCTGGCACTATCTTGTTCTCAGCATCAGTTAATGCTTCAAACTGTGCTTATCTCGATGGCTCTACAACTCCTATTCCACTTCCAGTTGTTGTTATGAGGCACTTGCTTTGGCACCTCGTAACACATTTCTTTTTCTTTTTTCTTTTCTTTCTTTCTTTTACTTACAAGTAAAGTGTAGTATTATTACTACAAGCATGAGCTTAGCTCCAAGTACTATATTGAGACTTATCTTTTTCTCTTTTCTTTCTTTATTTATTATAACATTTACTTGCTAAGGACTATCACTATACAATTAGCAAGGACTCTCATTTCTTGTCTTTATTT
>QLPN01008244.1:0-46433 GCA_003314395.1 Albatrellus ellisii
TGTAGGGAAGTTGAGGATGAATGAAAGAAAGGAAAAATGTGGCATGTGGTGCAGCGGCGGCAGCACTGTTCATACTGTGGTGATACAGGCAGCAAAGGGCCACGTGCGGGGGGAGACCCCGGATGCAGGTGGAGACCCTGCACATGGGTGGGGTAGGAGACTGCGCGTGCACAGGCAGTAGGGGACCGTGTGCGCGGGTGGTAGGGACCGCGTGCGAGTGGGGTTGGAGACCACACACACGGGTGGTAAGAGACCCCACGCATGCATGTGTTAGGGACCGTGCACGCGGGTGGTTGGAGACCACACGCAGGTGGTAGGAGACCGCGCACGGGTCGCATGGGACCGTGTGCACAGTCAGTAGGGGACCGCGCACGGGTGGGGTAGGACACCGCACGCACAGGTGGTAAGACACCACGCGCGGGTAGGATAAGAGACCACGTGCAGGTGGTAGGGGACCACGCAGGTGGGGTAGGAGACTGTGCCTGGGTGGTGTAGGATGCCGCACGCAGGTGATATGGGACCACGCACAGGTGGGGTAGGACACCTCGTGTGGTGGTATGGGACCACGCGTGGGTGGTAGGAGACCGCGCACACGCAGGTGGTAGGGAACCGCATGCGTGGGTGGGGTAGAACACCGCATGCGCAGGTGGTAGGTACCGCGTGCAGGTGGTGTTGGAGACCGCACGCGCAGGTGGTAAGAGACCCTGTGCATGCAGGTGGTAGGGACCCCACATGTGGGTGGTAGGAGACCCATATCACCTGCACGTGGCATCCAACCCCACCTGCACGTGGTCTCCTACCACCTGCGCGCAGTGTCCTACCCCACCCACGCAGTCTCCTAACACCTGCGTGCACGGTCCCTACCACCTGCGTGTGTGGGGCCTCTTATCACCCACACGTGTGGTCTCCAACCCCATCCACAGCATGGAAAAAGGGGTGCATGACGTCCATCTGCTGGCACATGCCAGTGCAGCCTCCTGGGCCCAAACATGGCATGGAGCACATCACACAAAGCATGCACATACCTGAAGCACATGCCCGCACACACATCTGGCAGGACGTCATGCGTGACATCCTAGAGTAGACAATGATGTTGGAGGGCTGCTCAAATCAATATGATCAGCATGCAATGCTCCCACCATCGCAGCTCTGGGCAACCCCTATATATGATCATATTCAGTCAACTCCTGCATGTAATTTGATTTTTCTTATGATAGAAAAGATAAGCAGTTATGCCATGCAGCACATGGTGGTGGTGGGTAGCCAACACATGCTGCATAGATAACAATGTTGAGCAGCCAGCACATACAACACTTGGCAGTGGTGAGCAGCCAAATGCATGCAGTGTGGGGGTAGAAGCTCAGATATGATGGGCAGCCCATGGATGCAGTAAATGGCAGTGGTGAGCAGCCAGTACATGCAGCATGGGGGCAGCAGTGTGAGTGGTTGTAAAAAAAACCAGGACGCATGTGCAGGCACACTGTGTGGCGCGCCGTGCACATGCTGCGATGCCGTGCACTGCCGCACACAGATTGTAGCGCTGTTATCTGAACCATGTGGGTTTTTTAACTTACGACCGTCCTCCCATTCTAATAGTGAGATACTTCAGTACTATAAAAGAAGAAAGGAAAGATAAGTCCTTACTAAGTAAAGTGGAGCTAAGCTCACACTTGTAGTAATAATACTATGCTTTACTAGTAAGTAAGATAAAGAAAAGAAAGAAAAAAGGATAAGAAAACCATTATGAGGTGCCAAAGCAAGTGCCTCATAACAGATGCATTGCATTTTAGAAAAACAGAGTGGTCAGCATTTGAGCACATATAACCTAGTGCTTCAAATTCCTTCTTGATGTGCTCATACCAGACTTGTCACATGCCATAAATGGATTTTCCAAGGCACCAGACCTTACCCACTGAGGGTTTGAATCTGGTGTGTGGCAATAGCAAGGATTGTGCATAGCAATGAGATTTCATGATGGGTGTAAATGTTTCATCAAAATCTATGCCTTTGACTTGGGTGAAGCCTTTCATGACTAGGCACACTTTGTACTTCTGGATCTCACCAGTGGTCCCCTTTTGATGCAAAATACCCACTTGCTGCTGACAATTTTGTGATTGTGTGGTCAGTTGACTTCTGCATAGACTTCCATGTGTTGGAAGGTCTGCAGTCCCTCTTTGCATGCTGTGAGCCATTCTGCTGCATCATGGCATAATATTGCTTCCTCATAGGTGAGCAGATCACTCTTGGATGCAATTGTCATGGCTTGCACACACTCACTGCTCTTGAGTGGTGGTGTATCTTCTGCAGGTGGCTGTGTGTCAGCAGTCACATTTGTGCCCTTTGGCTTTCAAGCATATGATGAGACATTGTAGTATTCATTGTCATCACAGACAGGTGTGCATTTGCTGCATGAGGGTTGACTTGTTGCTGCTGATGTAGGCATAGGAGCTGTGGGTGCCATAGATCATGATGTGCCATGTGTGGAAGTGGTTGCAGTCATGGGGGTTGCAGTCAGGGAAGGAGCTTCAATGGGAGAGACTGGCAGGTCACTTGCATGGGTATCATACTCATGGGACTCTGAGTTGTCCACATTAGGATCAAAGATGATCTGCTTGTAGCATTTTGTGGGGCCCCCTTCATTGAAGATCACATCACATGACTCAATGATGCACCCACTTGGCCAGTGGGCCAGGCAATAAGTGCAGCAATTGCATGCATAGCCTATGAAGGTGCAAAGAAACAACTTTGCATCAAGCTTGCACCAATACTTGTCCAGAATGTGAATGAAGGCTTTGCAACTGAAGATGCAAATGAGGGTGACATTGGGCTTGTTACCACTCCACAATTCTTCCAGTGTGAGATCACCTTCAAGCATGCATGTTGGCACTATGTTGTGCAGGTAAGCAGCATACTCGATAGTGTCATACCAGTAAGAATGTGGGAGGTCAGCATGGTGAGGAGTGTGCACACAGTCTCCATGAGTGTGCAATTCATGTGTTCAGCAATGCCATTATATTGTGGCATGTCAACAGTCATCATTTCATGTTTAATGCCACACACATGCAGGAATTTCCGTGTGTGCTCACCCATATATTCACCTCCACCATCTGAACAGAGTGCCTTCAGTTTTGTGCCAGTCTCAACTTCAGCATGTGCTATGAAGTCTGTGAGACATTCATGCAAATCACTTTTGTGTTCGAGGCCATGGACAAAGACTTTGCATGACTTGTCATCAATAAATGTCATGAAGTGGTCATAGCCTTTGTGGGTGGGTGTTTGCATGAGTCCACACAGATCTGAGAAGATGTGACTGAGAGCTTTATTGGAGCATGTCTGTTGATTTCACAACATTGTGTCATGTGTGCTTGCCCTTGATGCAAGGCTCACATATCCCAAGAGTGTCACAGGTCATTTCACCAGTGATGGCCATTGTCAGGACTGGCTAACCAATGATGGACATCATCATGAAAGCCTCACTATCCCAACTTATCCCTGCCTCCTTAAGAGGATTTAATGGGAGCTGCCTTGGAACTGTTAAATATTTCATATGTTTACTATATTTTCATTTGGCCTATCCCTTCACATGTACTCTTTACATACATATTACACATGAACTTCATTCATCATCTCCTTGGACTTCTCACATCTCAACCCACCTACTACACTGGGACAATGTGCATCCCTCACACTTATGGTAGTTATTGTTCTACATATCTTCACTCTCTGCACAAACTCTGCCTACACACAATATATAAGACAGCCCACTTACCATACAGCTCCTCAGACATTCTCTGTCTCATCCAAGTGAGTACCCCTCTCCCACTTGCCATCTTATTCTGATTATCTACTCTTGTGCAGCTCACTACTCTTACACTGTTGCATCTGCATCTGCCACTGCAGCCATGCCTGCATCACTTTCCCCATTTGGCATCACAATCTTATCACCTTTCTCATCACTGTCTGCCCAAGCCTGCACATACAGGAACTATCCTAAGGGGTGAGAGGACTCAGCCAAAGTAGAAGGGGTGGAACCAGCTGTAACAAGCTGGGGTCTATTCATCTAACTACTAGCCTACTTATAGTACTATGGAACATGCACAGACCAGGTGCAGTGACTAAGGGCAGGTCAAGTAAGTAGAAAGGTGCAGCAAGCCTGAGAACAGGAACTGTGCATGCACAGCATGCATGGGAACCACCATGAGGCAAGTAAGGACTGTAGATAGGATAGAGGATTAGATTAGATGAACAAGTGATAAGATGAAAGGAGATCCAATCTAATCATATCCAAAGTAAAACATAAAAGAAAGTAAAAGAAAAGAAATAATAATGGCAGGGAATAAGGTCAGAAATAGGAGTCTGACAGCCATGCCCTTGACCATACCATTGCAGACCATGTGCAGGACAGAGTCTACACCAATGTGACCTAGGTGGTGGTGCCAGGCCATATGTCAGTGGTAACCATGCTCATGCATGCAATGAAGGTGGAAGGGTCATTAGAGATATTGACCCCTTCAGATGGGAATGATGTGACATGCATGATGTGTGCAGTGTTGTGTGCATATGTGCATGTGGCAAGGATGTAAAGATTATCCTCAAGATGGCCAACACATGTGAGCACATTATCCTTGTTGAGGATCTCACATGTATCCCCTTTGAATTGCATGCTAAGAGCAGCCTATTGGATGGTCTTAGGGAAAGTTTGTGATAACTATACCCCTAGTAACAAGGTAGTTGTTGTGTGCTTGATACACTTGATAAATGTTCCTGATGACAATGAAGAATGGAATCAATGAGATAGTGATGAAGAGGATGACTAATCAAGGATCCAGAGTGACAAGCTTAAGATGTCTTAGTGATGCTTAGTGGCTTAGAGGTCTTAGGCTTAGTTCTTAGAGTTAGGAGCAAGAGAGTAGCAAGTTTAGGTCAAGTACAGTATAGGAGAATCCCTAGATTGCAAAGTTGACAAGACTGGGGTATAAGACTGCCAGGCTTTCAACTACTTATACAAAGCTGGGTGTTCTAAAGATAGTTCAAGTAGTTAAAGTTCACTGATCAACAATGATTGCACAGCAATCAATGAGATCATGTGACTTAAGACTTGTCCATAGTAAGCTAAGTAAAGTAGCCACAAGCATGAAGTGAATGAGAGATAAACAAGGATAAACAAAAGATGAGTCCTTGCTAATTGTATAGCAATAATCCTTAGCAAGTAAATGTTAGAATAGATAAATAAAGGACAAAGATGCTTTACAGTACTTGGAGCTAAGCTCACAGCTGTAGTTAATACTACACCTATAGTAAGATAAAGAAAGGAAAAAGAAAAAGGAAACCATTATGAGGTGCCTAAGCAAGTGCCTCATAACATTGGATGTGTGCACAGTGCTTCACAAGTGCAGAGATTGATAGTATTGAAATATGGGCAAAGTGGAAAACAGCAGATTGAGCATCACAATGCAGAGATAGGCTTGTTAGCCCAGGTGGAGATAAATGAGCCAAGGGGACAACAGTCCAGAGGCCTAGAGAGACAGCTAGAGAGATAGCTAAAGAGATAGCTGTAAGATAGACAAGATGTGTACCAGAGGGTAGAGGGTACACAGAAGAAAGAGAGAGCTCAGCACATGCAGAAGTGCTGAGGTGAGAAGATGATGAGGTAAAGAAGATATAGTAAGAGCAAGATAGAGTTGAAGAGGAGCTCAAACCATAAAGAGAAAAGAAATACCAATAAGATGAGATAGAGATAAGTATACTTAATAAGTCAGCAGTGTGGTCAGCATCATAAGGTAATGAAAAAACCAACAGATAGGAGATTACCATGGAATTTGGGGACATAGAGTACATCCTGCAGGATAGTCTGGTTCCACTTCTTGTTGGCATGCATCTTCATGTAGATGTTGCCAACACCCTCAGCTAGAATGTAGCTGTTATTTCCCAGACAGACTTTGCACAGCATAGCAAACAGGTAGTAGAGGTAGAACCAGTCATGGTTGGAGCTCATATGGTGACTGGCACCAGGGTTGATGAGCTAGCAAGCTGTGAGGTTGGCATGTTGTGCAGGTTTTTTGGTGACTTTGAAGAGATTGAATGATATGTCATCATTATCATCTTCCTCACACATTTGAGCACACAGTGCTGTGCTGTTGGTAGCTGTTGAACATCTGTGCATCACTACAGCTTTGATACTACACTTTCATTCGACACTATCTCCTTTTACACACTTTACATACTTATGACACAATACTCATCTTTCCACAACCCTGTGGGGTTCTACATTCACTCTCACACCACTCATACTCCAGACAACATGCATCCTAGCTACTTCTAGGTATCCTTGTATTCAAGTACTTACTTCTCTGCTTTAATTCTTTCCATCCCCACTATATAAGATGTGCTACATACCTTACTTCTCCTCAGTCATCGTCTTACAGACACTGAGTGAGTACTTCACCTTCCACATCTTATCCTCACTTCATCTCACAATACCTTGCAGCTCTCCCCTTACATTGTGACAACCTACTGTTGTTCACATCACTCTTACTACTGCAGTCATGCTGCTTATGCTGTTCTCAATTATTGTTGCCTGCCATAACCTGCATGAACAGTAGCAACATGCACCATTGTGGCACCCCTTTCAGCCTTGAGCTTGCAACAGTCTTTGACTTCATGACTGTGGATTTTGCAGTGCATACAAAATCCTTTCACCTTGCACTTTACCTGTTGCTCCTCATCCAACATTGTGCTAAGAGCAGCCTATTGGATGGTCTTAGGGAAGGTTTGCGATAACTATACCCCTGGTAACAAGGTAGTTGTTGTGCACTTGGTAAGCATAGTAAACATTCCTGATGACAATAAAGACAGGGATCAACAAGATAGTGATGAGGATGATACCACCGATGACTAAATGAGGATCCAGAGTGATGAGTTTAGGATGTCTTAGCAACACTTAAGGTGACTTAGTGTCAGGCCACTCTTATTTCCTATATTTTTCTCCTCATTTTTCCCTATTTTTCTCATATTTCTACTGCCATAGATCTTACAATTGCTCATGATCTACCAAAGTGATTCCCATGGTCATGCATTCCTCTTGTTTGTCTTTATAGGCTGATGACATGTATGTCATCTGATCTCTGATCGGCCTGTTCTATATTTAGCTATGACTCATTTTCTCACTCTTACTGTGGATGCTCACCAATCCTTCTCACACTTGCTGCAGAGTATCACCAATCACTCCCACAGTTACTGTGGAGCCTCAGTCAGCACTTACATGTCCCCTCTATTATTAGGTATGACATCATTACTATACTTTCTCATTCTCTGGTCCTATACTGTACTGCATGGTCTGTGCATGCTCTAGGGTACTATATATACATAGGACTCCTAGCAGTTTATTCCCCAGTTCTGATCATCTGGGATATCTGCTAGGTACAGTAGCTTCTCCTCTTCTTTGCTCTACTTAGCTGATTATATATCTGGGATATCCACTAGTTGAAGTGTGATTGTCCTTTTTGTTTGTTTTAACTTTTCTTCAGTTGTTCAGCTTTGACATAGCATTGGCCTCACACTTAGAGATCTTAGACTTCAGTTCTCAGGGTTATAAGTGAGATGAGGGTGAGTTTAGATCAAGCACAGAGTAGGAGAATCCCTAGATTGCAATGTTGACAAGACTGGGGTTTAAGACCACCAGTATTTCAACTACTTATACAAAACCAGTGTCCTAAAGATAGTGCCATGGTTAAGGTTCATTGATCAATGATGATTGCACAGCAGTCAATGAGATCATGTGACTGAGCCACATCCATAGTAAACTTAAAGTAACAATAGCCACAAGTGCAATTAGAATGAGATATAAACAAAGGTAAATAAAGATGAAAAAGCAAGCCCTTGCTAAATGTAAAATGATAGTCCTTAGAAAAGTAAATATTGTAATAAATCAAAGAAGATAAAAAATAAAGATAAGGATAAGTCCTTTATAGTACTTGGAGCTACACTCACACTCTAGTAAGTAAATACTAATGTACTATAAAGGAAATGGATAGAGTCCTTACTATAAGTTGGAGCTAAGCTCACAGCTGTAGTTAATACTACACTTATAGTAAGAAAGATAAAAGAAAAGAAAAAGAAAAGAAAAAAACAACTACAAGGTGCCTAAGCAAGTGCCTTGTAATACAGTGCAGGTCCTTTGCTTTTCTTTTGTTTGCAATTGAAGCATGCCATGAATGTGCCCATTGTTTGCACAGGAGAGGGCAGGCAGAGGCGATGATGAGGACAAGGGAAAACATTATTGAGCAGGGGATGGGAGGAGACAGAAGAGAACTGAAAAGAGCACAGCCATGGTAGAAAGGACACCAGACATGAGGGTGCAGAAGAGACAGGAGGTGCTTTCCTAGGTTTGGAAAGACTTAGAGAGAGGGAACAGAGATGACAAGGGAAAGATATAGATGAAGGTATAAGGTTGTAGCAGAGCTACAGAGAGTATGACAAAGATATAGCTAAAAGAGGAAAGTAGAGCACAGCCAGAGTATAAGACAATAGAGCAGAGCCACAGATGTAACAGAAGAGCCATAAGAGGTAAGAGTAGAGCCACAGAGATAAGATGAGATGTGATAGATATGATAAGATATAGATAGGATAGATGAGATGATAAGATGTAAATAGAGAGACATACTGAAGGAACTGCTCAGTGGCGAAAAAGCCAGTCAAAATCCAACACCCATAGAATCTGTGGTGCAATGTCAGCATTGTTCCTCAAGTGCAACTTGTGAATGAATGTTCTCAATGTTGAGATCAGTCACCTTCATGGCAGTAAGGATCATTTTAAGTGTGTCATAGGATGGAGGGAGTGAGATGATGATGGTGACAGCAATGAGTTTTTCATCAAGTTGCTGCCCAAGCAAGGAGTGTGTGTGTGCAGTGTGCACCACCATGTTAATTTGTGGTTTGAGGGGGGCATCATCAGATAGAGTGTTGCAGAATAGCTCACTGATCAAGTAAGCTATCACTATCTTTGAGGAAATGAGCACAGAGCAGCAAAGGGAGCTCAGATGCTGATATGATTTAGATAGGCATTAACTGAAAAACAGGTGATGACAGTGCAGAGGGCTATTGCCCAACAGAGGAAGAACAGAGGGCCCAAAAGCCACATCTGAGCAGAGAGAGAGCATACAGATTGTAGAGCATATGCAAAAGGAAATATGACTGCAGGTAGTGTCAGAGATGAGTAAAGGATGCACAATGGAGATATTACCTCAGCAAGCAAATAAAGTGCTGAGGTGAACAGATAAAGATAGAGGAGTTTACAGTCACTTCCAAAATTGATTCAATGTTTTGCAATTTCTCATTGTTTGCTGATTAACTCAGGAACCAGAACAAATAAGACCAAAGTGTATGTTGATGTCTGAACATCAGGGCTATACATTGGAAACTGAATTACATAATTTGGATCAGTATCCATGGAGATACTGTCAGGATGCATTTATTTTCTCATCATTTTATGATTTTATTTTATCTTATCGCTCAAGATCTACAAATCATCTTATCTTATCCAATTAGATCTTGAGCGATAATCTATGACTCATTTCATCATTCATCATTGGGCTGCTTACTCTTTACTTATGACACATATTCCCACAGACACTTACAAATACTCTCACAATGACTGTGCAATGCTGCGCATTACTTACTGATCCTTCTCACGCATGCTGTGCATGACATCATGCTATCCTCATTCTAGTACTTCAAATGCCTGCCCTACAGTGACATGCACGGTTTGTGCACACAGGCATTTACTATATATACTGTACTTCATAGTGTACTTGTTCTTTAGCTTAGTACTTCTGGGATATCCACTTCATAGCAAGTTAGTCCTTGAATATACTATCATCCCTTCCTCCATTCCTCTTCATTCGTACTACTGTGTGACCTCACTAGTAGCATCGGCCTCACAGATACAGACAGTTCAATCTAGAATGTCATTGAATCAATTTTGTAACTGGTTGTCAGAACTGTCAAAGTCTGACAGATATGTAATTGACAGATGGTTGCTATAGAGATTGTATCTTAGCAACAGCTCCAAATGAAGTTATTTAAGCACTGCCAACCCACTCAATGCTTTTCAATTCTCCCATGCACTCTATCTCCTCTGCTCAGAAGGAAAACACCATTGCCCTAGCCAGCAATGGTCAATCCACTCATAAAATTGCTTCCTCCCTGGGTATTAGCCAGTCTACAGTTGCCAGGGTCCTCCAAAACCTCCTTCCCAACCATCAGTCACCTCATTCTGGCCATCCTTCCAAGCTCTCTGCCACCTCTGAACATGCTATCATTACACAAATCACCACAGGAAAGGTTGCCAATGCTGTCCAGGCCACAAAGCACATCAATTCCATCATCCCCAACCCTGTCTCCTCACAACCTGCACACTGAGTTCTTAAACAACATTCATTGATGGCTGTAACAAAGAAGAAAGAGCCACTACTCTCTGCAGTACACCACAAGAAACACTTAGCCTTCACTTTGAAGTACCAAAACTGGACTGTAGAGGACTGGAAGAGGATTATTTGGTCAGATGAGACCAAAATCAACAGAATTGGGTCAGATGGAAAGCAGTGGGTTTGGAAGCAGGTTGGCCAGGGGCTGATTGATCATGAGGTGCAGGGCACAGTGAATCTTGGAGGTGGAAACATCATGGTATGGGGCTGTATGGGTTGGGAGGGAGTTAGAAGACTTGCAGAGGTTGAGGGGAAGATGAATGCAGATCAGTATGTGAGTATTTTGGAGGACAACCTACTGCCCAGCCTGGAGGAATCAGGGTTTTCTGCCAAGGATGTCATTTTTCAACAGGATAATGACCCAAAGCACACCTCCAAAAAGGCCACCAAATGGTTTTAAAACAATGATATCAATGTTCTGGACTGGGCTCCACAGTCTCCAGACATAAACCCCATTGAACATCTGTGGCAACATATCAAACAATGGCTGGGGGAGTATTCAACAATGCCTAAAGGAGTTTGGGAGATTTGGGAGAGAGTGGCAGAGGTGTGGAATCTCATTCCACCAGAGGTGTGTCAGAACTTGATTGAAAGTATACCTAGAAGACTTGAAGCAGTAATTAAGGCCAAGGGAGGTCATACAAAGTATTAGAATTCCTAGTTTCTGGTTTTTTGACAGGTAGTTACAAATTTGATTTAATGATACCCTAGATTAAGCTGTTTATATCTCCATAGATACTGATCCAAATTATGTAATCATTTTCAAAATATATAGCCCTGATGTTCTAGTCTTAGGCATCAACTTACACTTTGGTCTTATTTGTTCTGGTTCCTGATTTAATCAGCAAACAATGAGAAATTGCAAAACATTGAATCAATTTTGGAAGTCACTGTATATAGTAAGGGTGACATAGGTTTAGGGAGGAGCCTGAACCATAAAGTGAAAGAGATAAGATGAAAAGGTAGATAAGCATCCATAGTGTGTCCAGCATCATCAAGGTCATAATAACCTACAATCTTCTGCTCCCCTTTCCCTTTGTAAGACCTGCAAGCAGGCTACTGACAATCTAGGTTACTTACATGTTTAACAGCCATGTGCCAGAACAGTCTGGCAGCACATAGTATAATACAACATCAATTACTTACTAAAAGACCTACTTTCTATGTGGACACTACCAAGGAGACAAGGCTCCGAGATGGAGTGAGGTACATATGTGACTACAGTATTTAAGGAGTCTGGGGTGTGCCCCTACTCTCCAGCTACTTCCCAGTTACTATGAGTTACTTTTCCAGCTACTATGAGCTATCACAAGCTACCAGATGAGTCACACAGATTCTCCACTACACAGAGCCCACCACTATCCCAGTTTATGCTGTCTTAATATCATCATCATCCCTTCATTATGTGTTCTAGTCTAAGAGCCTGCTGCTCTGGTCTTACACATCTCTCTATCTAAACATCATATACTCAAACTCACACAGAAGCCCACAGTGTTGAGAGGCTTGTCACTTAGTGTCAACATGATTTGTGCATACATGTCATAGTCACAATTGACCCAGTCATCATAGTTGGGGGATGTGTTGGCTGAGGCCTTATCAGAATGACAATAGGCCAGAGTCTGTGCACTTGAAGAACCATTTTGACACAAATTTTCCAGAAGGTGAAATTTTCACTGTTTTCTGCAAGAAAAGGTACATTGTAGAGCCTGCTCAAGGCTTTCACATTTGAGCTCACCACAGCACCAACTGTTGCAGCAGTGCTTCCAGTCACTGGTGCAGGAGTCTTGCTTGTTAAGGCTGCTGCTGACATGGTGTGTGAAGTGTGGGGGTGTGAGTTTGTCTCAAAGGTGCTTGCTCAGTTTCAATAGACCTCAGGTCTCATAATCTATTGAATGAGGTTGCTTGGAAAGAGTATGGCTGACTGTAGAAAGAAGAGAATATATTCTACAGGGGAAATAATGAGAAAACATCTAACATGAATGGCATAGAGAGTAAGTACTGACCTCTACTGACCTCAGTCTCTTTGTAGAAGACTGAGGGGAAAGAAAGCTATGTGAGGAATTTTTTCTATAAGTAAAGGGTCTGTCCATATCATCCCTGAGTCCTGCAAGAGGTACATGTGGCACATCATCCTATTCATGCTGTCATGCTATCATATGTTTGCTGTCCCACATCACTGTAATCTCCAACAGTAGTAAAACTACACAAAAATGTAGTGTGAGTGCTGTGTGTGAGTGCAGAAACTGTAGGGAGCATGTGTACACATTTTTTGGCAATAACTAATGTCATAGTTTAGAAATCTAGGACACCTTCGCTTGTGCGTGCTGCACAACACTTTGACCTAAGACATGTCGTACTGTTATTGCTGTATCAACATTCAATTGTTGACCACAATGCTTTGCTTTTCATTTTGATCTTCCCTGACATTTCGTGAAAACATCACCAACACGTCAGGTATGGATGACGATCCTGCAGTGGTCGCACTTGTCTCATCTTACGTCGCTTTTGTGAGTCCTCTCTGTCATGTAATGAAGAACTTCTTCCTTGAAAACCTTGTCTACAGTACGTAGCAATGATGCTAGTACCGCCCCCCACAAGTGTGTTGATCACAATAGCTCAAACATCACGCCTCCAAGTACTCTCGATCCATACTATACATATAGCAAACATATCTCGTATAATGTGTACAGCAACATACGACACAATGGTACTATATATCCAATATTAACAATACATACATGCAAAACAACCATCCACAATAGTGCTCCGACACGTATTCAGTAGCAGGTTCTGTCGTGCGAGCGCGGCCTTACCATCTCTAAGCTCGTGGCAGTAGCATCAGCAACTTGACGACAGTTTGCCTGGAACACAATTATTGTATTGCCCAGTACAGTAAGTCCGTCTAGTCAATAGCGGTAAGGTTTCTGTCAAGTTGCTATAGTCTCCTTCATAGACCTTAATTGCATACAAACTAGCATGTACGTCGCCAGCGTGAACAACATAACCGTAACAAGGTAATGATGTCCTCTTTTGCGTAGGCCCTCCTTTTCTCATGCAGTTCATGGCGCTACGGCTCCACCGTCCTCGTATAAAAGAGCGTAAACAATGCCGTTCCATCCAGAACTGCAATTCATACCGGCCTCCTGCCATTGAAACCATATCTCCTCACTGGCAGTCGCTTCCCCCGACTCTCCATTCCGAAGCTTGCGTCGTCTACTTTCAGACACTTAAAGGCTAACGTGAAACATGTCCAATGCCAAAGTGCGCTTTACCGTACAGTATGGGGAACGGCATGAGCATAAGTTCGTAAATAACAGAAAAAAAAATTTCACCTCAATGTTAAAGTGGTCGAGTAGCAAACCCGAGTCAGATATTGCGATTACCGAGTTCTACGCAAATGGCGACTTCCGTCAAGATACCGACAAATTCGAGTTCAGACAATATCAGATCTCCCAGCACTTCACATATGTTCTTTCAGGCAGTTGCACGAAGTATGTCCAGCTTTTCTAGCCAGTAACCTGATCGCAGTACTAACAATAGTTTTTTTGTCTAGAACTTGCAACAATGTCGAGACCTTGCCGGTCGATCTTGCTTGTAACCAACTACAGTACATCCTTCCACACGGGGGGTCGGTGGTAACAACGCTGCACACTGCCACCAACCTGCACATGTTGCAAATCGGATTCACGAGCCCAACAATGTCGACTTCCCAACATTCGCGCTCCACTCTGTACGCCTTTCGTGTGCGAGACTACCCTTTCTTTTACTTAATTTCCCTGGTCAGTTACATAACGAATGATTCAAAGAATAAATGGCGTTCCATCTTCGAATCGCAGGGCATGTCTGGTGCCGACGATCCTCTTCCCTTTAGCAGTTGCATTAAAAGAAGTGGCTTTCCGTTCTCCATCCAAGTGTCATCCATCAGCCCTGGGCAAAACTTGCCGGCTGTCAGACGATTGCGCAAGGCATACGTGTACGTGATGCAGATGTCTGGCCCCAATGCCGAGAAGTCCTTGGGTGCACATATCCGGGCGACTAGTACCAATGGGGAAGAAAAAATGATTGATGAAGGTGATGCACTTATAGCTGAGTCACTGCAAGGTGAAAACTTCGATCTGTGTCTCAAAAACGTGGGTAATAAGGATGTACATGTACTCTTGTTTCAACAGAATGCAGCCTGTTTGTCATGATTCATGAACTATTTTCTTTTCTTTTCCCTTGCTTTACCTTCCATTTCTGTGTAGTGTCCCCTCATGATTGCTTGAATCTACTGTATCATGTTTGCACCAATTGTCACCCATGTGTTCTGAGTTACTTCTCATTTTCTTGATTAATCATTCTTGATAATGTATGATATAGAATAATAGAGTGTCTGCATAGTTGTATAGAATATGTCAGGCTCATGTCCCAGTAGAAAACGGAGTGTTCCTACTTTGTTGAGTGAACCCTCTGTTGGAAGGGGCCTCGTAGAGGAGAATGTCTGTAACAAAGAAACCTACAAGCGGTAGTATTGGTTTTTTGCTCCCTCTCTCAACAGATGCTTCACATACTCTCAAGGACACACTACTTACACCATGTGTATGTCTCTCTTACCTTCTCGCTATAGCTGTTACTCTTTCGCATGGGTTTACCTGTTTAACCCACTCTTTACTCCATTCATCCACTTCTTTGTTCTTACATGGTTGAGTTGCCTCTTCAACCTTATCTACTCTTCTATGTAAACTTTCCTCTGTCACTCCATAACCTCAGCACCTTTCTCATTGCTGAGTCTCATCTCTCTGTGCACACCTCTTACCATCTGCAATGCCAAACCTCCTGTGCCACATCAATGGCCTTTTGCTCTTCTTCATGCTCGCAGCCTTCGAATTTTATCAAGTAGTGCTTGTAGAATCCATCAGCTCTTCACAGTGAGTAGAATGGAGCAGGAGAGAGAGCAGGGAAATGATAGATGGGCTGTGGAAGATGGGGAATAGATCCTTGAGAATGTGATCCCACTCAATATGAGAGGCAATGAGACAAGGTCAACTAATATTTATTCCAAAGAAGTACAAGACATGAGTACAGACTATAAGCATCCAATGTGATATGTAAGCATTAACTTACTACTACCAACATCATCGACAACGTTCGGGCCTTGACGGCTAATGTGCAGGCCACTTCCAGGAGGAGATAAAATATCCAAGCCTGTGCTCATGGGTGGAGGATGAGGGTTATCTGATGCTTCTATGTAATTGAGTGAATATTGTTGCTGTGTGTTAAAATACATACTATGTAAGATGAAGAAAAAGGAAGTCAAAAGTAGCCTGGCTATGCCTCAGGATTGTGTGGAGACGGCTCGACGGGAGGCACACCCCAGTCGGGGAGGCCCTTTGGCCGAGGCACTCTCCTGTTATCCCAATCCTGCTCGCCCGCAGCACTCAGTTTCTGTCATGCAGGCGTCAAGGACAACACAGTGTGTTAACATCTTCCGGCCACGCACGAAATACTCCTCCCGTATGTCGACCTTCTTCCTGTTCTTGTCAATCCTGAGCTCCTGTTCGCGAGTCACCTGCGCACAATGAACACAAGCCCCACAAGGATGGTTGATGCAGAATAAAAAGAGAGGGTGTACCTGTGTGACCTTCTGGTCATGCAGATCATACCGCGTCTGTGTGAACGTCTGTAGGCCGAACGAAGCGCCGACGATGATGAACAGGAAGGGAAGGCCGAAGATAGAGGGATGTTTCTTGAGTGTGTGGTGTAGCGGCGTCGAGCCCAGTGGCTTTGTAGGGAAGACAGGCATATTTGGTACAGACGACGCGTGTCAGCGACGTCGAGTGCCAGAGACTTGCCGCTTCGGGTGAGTGTCCAGCTGGATTCCCCTGGCTTTTCCCAGTACCTCTGCGAAGCTCATCGCATCGCGGGCCGCCATCGGACATAAGCTCGCACGGACCACACCTGATCTCCAACAGACGATATACTTACCAAACCTCTTTCGACATCTCCTTTCACTCATCTTAGATCCCTCCTCAGACCTTTTCACTCCACTTGAGGAGTATTTTCCTTTGGTGTCGTCGTTGAAGAGTATTAAAAATTGCGACATCGACCGACACCCGCACGTGCCCAGTCTACATACTACACAGTCTCCACGTACCTTATCTCTTCCCCTCAGTCGATTCCGTACGTACTGATGATCTTGTCTAGGCTTCCTTTGCACTTCGAGTATTCGACCATGATATGCGCGATCACACGAGAGCTTATGGTTTGACTCTGTATTTAACGAAGACCGCCTCACGAACGCGATGTATGCCGTTATAGCCTGAAGTATCGCCACTAAGTTCAGAGCGTTCAGAAGCAAAAAGCAACAGTGTCTGGCTACGTCGCGATCTCGTCTATCCGCGTGGCATTGAGAACCCCCCTGCCGAACCCAGCTGCCAACGCGCTGAACCCGCCCTCGTGCTAGTCCGCCAGCCGCTCGTTGTTCCTCCGTATCTCGCGAATGACGCCGTGTGCGCGCGCAGTTCGGGCACTCCGTCTCCTAGTCCGCAAAACACCTGCAGCACCATACCGTCCCGTTTCGGTACGACGTGATCAGCTACTGGTCCTACAGACCAGACCCGCACAACTGTATTCAGCACTCTGCAAGCCAAACATGCGGCGCACTCACCACATGTATCTCATTCGTTGTCTCCCTGATCCTGCCCAGTAGCCACTCCTTCACTAGCCCGACACTCGTTACGCCGTTCCTGCTGAGCACCTGCATGACCGCCAGCGGCGGCATCAACCCGTTGTCCTGTATTGCCTCCAGCACCGCCGTAACGTCCTCTCTATGCCGTGCAAGTAGCTCCGGTAACGACGTCAGGAACCGGAGCACCAGTGGGTATAAAATGCGTGTGCTCCGCGCCATACCGCTCGAGACACCCCATCGCCTCACGCCCCGCGCCCGCCTCGTTCTCTCTGTCCTTCTCCATCAAGAATCGCAGCACGTCCTCGTACATGCCCAACCGCCCCCACAGTAGCACCAAGAACGTGACAAAGTGCCCCCGATGCGCGACGAAGTTCGCAAAGTACAACCGCAGTGACGGCCGTGAGATTGCACCAGGACGTGGACGTGCGAGTGGCACGCCCGTAGATGGTGTCGATTCATGCGAACCGTCCTGTGCTGTTGAAGTGTCGCGCGCCAATGTCGAAGCTGTAGGCACAGTGGGCACTTGTGTCGCGTGCGGAAGCGCAAGATACGAGAGGTATGACGGTCCAGATGCCGATGGCTGCTTTAGCGGCGCCACGCTCTCCGATGGCTCGAACGCAAGCGGGCCAGTGCCCGTGCAGACGTCGACCAGCAGCTGTGTTGTGTCGTCCGGTAGGCTCCCTAACAGCGCGCGGCCATATCGTGTAAGACTATGTTCTGCCTGCACAGACATCAGCAGCAGAAACACTCTAGGCTGTATAAACGCACCGCTTCGGGCCCAAGACGCCTGAGGTAGACAAACGCGTCCTTGAGTTTCATGTATGTGTTCAGCAAGAGTGTGGTGTGATCCGAGTTGGCTACGCCCAGCGAGTGCAGCTCTTACAGATACGTAACAAGTTTGCGTATCCGTTGTGCATCTAGGAACTGCATGGCGTTTGCTACTAAGTGCCTTTCAACTACACCTGCAGACGCACCTTGTGGATCACGTAACTTGGTTGTTGTTCCCGATAGTCTGCAGATATTATTGCATCGCGCCATCGTAATCGCCCTCGTTATACAAATGGTTGCCGAATTGTCGGCATATGTCAGCGATGCTCGACGAGTCGAGCCAGGCCGTATAGCGATTTGCGGTACAGCATGTCCAGTTCCGCTGACACCAATGTACTTCAACTTGGTCTTTTATATTACATATTGTCCAGGTGCACGTACCTTCCCATTACTGGACAGAACATAGATTCAGTCCCATTGTGAGATGATCGCCCGCGTACCACCCGAGAGTACGCAACAAGCTTGTAACCTTAGTGATGCCAGACCTTCCTGGCCGCCATTTCGCGAGACATGATTTCGCGCTGTAACGGAAGGTGTAACTGGAGAGGTGACAATTATGAGGTAGTTCAAAATGTGTGTGCACAGATGACTTGTGCAGGGATATAGCTGCGGGGCGCCGAGGGTATCAGTCACTGTTCGATAACGGCCCGCAATGCCATGAGCTTCATAGTGGCAGATGCCGCCTAATACAAGAGGCCTGCCGTTTCGGCCGTTTCGGGTGAGTACCCCGCTGGATTCCCGCTTCCGCAAAAACCTCCCTGGCTTTTCCCAGTCTGCTTCGCCATCTTCCACTGTCCCATTCACCATTCTCCTGAGCACTTGCATAAAACACAGAATTTCAGCAACTTGGGAGCATGAGTGGTGAGCTTGATTAATCATCCTGTGCCTCTATGAAGCTCATCGCATCGCGGACCGCCATTGAACAGTGACTGTCATCCTCGGCGCCCAGTGGGGGGACGAGGGCAAGGGCAAGCTCGCGGATATCATGTCCGCGGAGGTCGATGTCTGCGTGCGGTGTGCGGGTGGGAACAACGCGGGGCACACCATCGTCGTACCGATGGGCCCCGAGAAGGTCAAGACGACCTTTGCGTTCCATCTGTTGCCTAGTGGTGTGTAGCCGCATCTTATCTCGCTAACCGAAGCGCGAGGTGACGCCTCCCCTCACAGGCCTCGTCAACCCAAAGTGCACCGGGATCATTGGATCAGGAGTCGTCGTGCACGTCCCGTCGTTCTTTGCGGAGCTGGACGCGCTGCAGGCTCAGGGTGCGTAGGGTCCTGAACTCGCTGACACTCGGGCTGAAAATGGATGGAAGGGTTGGAGTGCGCTGGCAGACTCTTTATCTCCGATCGCGCCCATCTCGTCTTTGACTTTCACCAGATCGTCGACGGTCTTAAGGAGGTCGAGCTCGGCGGCTCCAGGTATCCCGCTTCTGCCGACACCCACGCGCCCACATGCTCACCTCATATCTCAGCATTGGGACCACCAAGAAGGGCATCGGCCCGGCGTACTCCGCCAAGGCCTCCCGGTCGGGTCTGCGTGTGCATCACCTGTTCGACCACGACACGTTCGCGCAGAAGTTCCGCAAGATCGTCGAAGGGCGTTACAAGCGCTACGGATACTTCGAATACGACACCGAGGGCGAAATACAGCGGTATAAGGTACCATCGCTCATCCCACCCAAAATCGTCTATTGAACCCAAACGCGCAGGCACTGGCGGAGCGGTTGGGCCCGTACGTCATCGACAGCGTGGTGTATCTACATCAAGCCATTCACGCGGGGAAGAAGGTCCTCGTCGAGGGCGCGAACGCCTTGTTGCTGGATATCGACTTTGGGACGTACCCATTTGTCACGTCGTCCTCGACATCGATCGGCGGCGTCTGCACGGGTCTCGGCATCCCCCCGAAGATGGTCGGCAAGACCATCGGTGTCGTGAAGGCCTATACAACGCGTGTTGGTGAAGGACCGTTTCCGACGGAGCAGCTCAATGTGTGTTGTTTCAGATTTTGCAGAGACGGAAGATACTGAGCCACTATACAGGAGACTGGTAAGCACTTTCAGGAGGTCGGACAGGAATGGGGCACCACGACGGGTCGCCGGAGGCGCTGTGGCTGGCTGGACCTGGTCGTACTGAAGCACTCGTGTCTAATCAATGGATACGACACGTTAAACCTGACCAAACTAGATGTCCTGGATGCTCTGCCCGAGATCAGAATAGCGGTAAGGTATAGTATAGACGGAGAGGAGCTGCCTGGTTTTCCTGGTACGCCCAATCTATTATGACGCCACTGTGGTCTGACGGTGCATCGCAGCGGACCTAGACAAGCTTGCAAAGGTAGAAGTGACTTATGAGAGTATGCCTGGGTGGCTGACGCCGACTGCGTCTGCGACGTCGTACGCGGGGCTGCCTGAGAACTGCAAGAAGTATGTTTCATTTATTGAACAGTCGCTGCGCGTCCCTATAGAGTGTATTGGGGTTGGGCCAGGACGGGAGAACATGATCAGGAAAGAGGCAAGGATACTGTACGAGTAGATAGTCTGGGTCGGATGCTGAATTGAGGCGGAGCGAGATGATGACAAAGCAGGGAGAGGGTATATAAGATGGTGTGACTGTGTTTGGTCTCGAGGGGTCACTCTTCCGTCACGACTTGTCACTGCGCCCTACTCAGTCTCCGCCAAAAATCACTATTAACTCCTCAATAATTCTCTCAATTTTGCTGTCACTACCCGCCGTCGTCATGGACGCCGTTGCCCACAACGACCCCCAGGTCAACTCCCTCCCTCCCATGTCCGCCTCCCGAAAACGCTCCCGCGAAAATGAGTCTCCCTCTCAACGCCAGAAACGAGAGAAGGCCGCTGAGAGACAGCGCCGCAAACGCGAGCGTGACCGTGCAGCGAGCCTCGCCGCCATGGCCATGCCACAGGTCATCCAGCAACAGCCCCCGCCCCCCGCCCCCACTCCCACCAGTATCCCCTCAGACTTTGGCCAGCCCGAGCTCTCCCCTGACGAGCTCGCCCGCCGCGAGCGGGTCCGGACCTCCGCACGCGAGCGGCAGCGCAAGCACCGCGCGCTCGTCAAGCAGCGCAAGCTGAGGGAGCTCGGCCTCGATATGGGCAACGATATGCTCTCGGGCATGGAGGATGTACAATACCGAGTACCTTCGGAGGGCCAGTACCACCATGTCATCGCGCATGAGATTTCGCACGCGTCGAATCCCATGGCCGCTGCCGCCGCCGCTGCCGCTGCCGCCGTCGCCGCACAGCAGCAACACGAGCCGCCCTTCCCGCAGGGCCAGCTCGGAGGGCAGACTTTCGCGTCGACATTGCTACTCTCCTTCTCGTGCGCGCCGCTGCTCAAACAGCACCTCCTGCGCACGCTCTCCATGACGAACGAGGAGCTCGCGTCGCTCGAGCCCATCATCGCCCAGGCGTGGGACCAGTGGGATCACCAGGTGCGTCGTCGCTCGCGTGCCCCTGCCGCCGCACAGCACGCCTCACCGTATGCTCTCTACCCGCAGCGCCGCATGCACTACGCCCAGCATGCCCAGCACGCACATGTCGCTAAACCGCCAGAGGGGCACCCGCTCGCAGACCCGCCTTCGTCCTATCCCCCCGTCGACATGAACGATCACCACGCTGCGGCTGCGGCTGCCGTCGCGGCGTCGTATGACCCTACCCAGCAACAGCAACAGCAACAGCAACAACCTGTGCCGTCACAGCAGCAACAGCAGTCGCTCCCACCACAGTCACAGCCGCCGCCGAACGACTTTCGCGCACGCTTCCACCGTCCGCTCATCGCGCCCTCGCCGTTCCGCAACTTCGCACCAGAGGCGCGCGCTGCGACATCGACGCCGACGGCCACAACGTCGGAGTCTATCGACCCGCATCTGGCCGCAGCGGTGGCAGAACACGGCGATGGGCGACAGAAGAGTACGATTGATCCTGAGCTCGGGCAGGCGCGGGGCGAGGCGGAGGGTGTCGTAGGACGGCTTGAGCGGGGATGAGCATCGCGTGTGTGCACTCTTGTCGTAAATCTGACTCTTCTATTCGTGTTGGGCGACACGCAGTACTTAATTTATTCCGCAAGCTGGTGCCACGGGTCACAGCACCCTTCGCCCAAGTGTTCCCTCCAGTATATCGCTTCTGGTTCCTGCGCTCTGCCTACCCTTCGCTTTCTCTTATTGTGCGTGTTTCTTGCTCTCGCCGCCACAATTACCCGCCGTCTGCCACGCCGTCCATACTCATCCTCGGACGAAATACATACATAATTACACTCCACACTCCTATCACTTTTTGTATTGTATACTCTCACATGTCACATTGTAATGGAGGCGTTCCGTTACGGGACGACTAGTATCGATCGTATAGGTCGTGGGCTGATGATATGCGTCCGTGCCACTCCACTTTGACATATACCATGGCCAAAAAGAGTCGATGCCAGATGTCAAGTTTGACATATGTGAACTCTTTTCCAGGGCGTCGATTGACTGCCAGCATTGCTACGTAGTTCCACGTCTGCGAGGATAAGCTAGATAGGAATAAATAGGGTAGTACCTAGAGTCCACTGCGTGGCCGAACAAATATGGCGTTGCTTGTGATCAACACAGACAAGGAGTGCTACTAGAATGAGTCCGATCTGAGAGTTCAAGAGCCTGTAACCAAGGTATTAGCGCTCAGCACGGAATTGCTAGGCCATGTTTCTTCCCCCCNNNNCCCCCCCCCCCCATCCAGACCCAAAGGCCACCCTGTCGTACAAACATTCGAGCCGCGTTAACGCGGACAAAAAATGCAATGGCCCGTACACCAGACAATAGCAATAGCGATGTGTCGTCAGGCGGTTACTCATCGATACCTTTTTTCCCCCCCGGCGGCTGTGCGTGCAAAAGCCAGATCGGTCGTTGAGAACGGCTGTGGTAGCCGCACCATAAGCAAGTGCGCCTCATCATAGACAAAGGATTCAAATATCGAATACTAAAGATATGCGTCGGGTCCCCCAGAGCCTGAGATCAGTCCGGCGGTACATGACAGAGGTCAGCAGCTGGTGTTGTATCAGCGTTGGGTCATCGATCCAAGTTATGTACAGGGAGATAGATATGGGCTTGTTGCCGGCTTTTGTAGGCGGCAGTAGCTTGACTGCCAGTGGCCCAATTCAAATGCGGAAGCTGTGAGGCCTGAAGGGCACAGATCAGCCGACTGGCTGGACTCCCCAGCTTGGAGTTCTGTCACAGACGAAGCGCTCTCATTCAATGCGGCGCGTGAATATCTGCATCGTCGAAGGTCGTCTTTGGGCATTGTCGACTGCTTCCATCAACACTGGCGCTAGATTTGAGCTTACGTCCATATCTCCCCTGTGCCCCGATCGAAAGATCATCAGATGGGTGATGCAGCTGTCGACTTACTGTCGTCATTCAAGATGGGGAGCTGTCACATCTGAGCGGCCATCGAGGCCCGCGCGTAGTCTCTCCCGAGAGAATCGGTTGCACAACGGGTCTTTCTCTGACGACGTGGGGTTTGTTGCCAGTATAGGGTTTAAAACCTGTAGTGAAACCCCGAGCAAGACGACAGTTTAAAAGAAACCGGCGACGTTGGCTGTCGTAAAGCTTATTGTTTATGTGAAAAACAAGTACCAGCACATCATGAAAAGATCGATCATACACACTTTTGAAATTGTGTCTCGAAGAGAATGCTGATGGAGCATGTCCAGTTTATATTTTTTTCAACCGCTGGAAGACCATATCCCCCCTTCTTAGATGCGGGCCTCCATTTCAAGAGGAAGCAACAGAACTCACATGTGTGCCTGTTTTTGAAGCTATCTACCTTCTTCGGAATACCGGTCCCTCACAGGACGCATCATGGACTGTGGCATGGGGGTGGGATGAACGCCCCGAGTCGTGCGGCTTCCTATATCTGGAACATGACAAGACCAAGTTGTGCATGGTGCTAGACAAAAGTGGGACATAGTAGAGAAAGTTGTGCAGTGCGGATTGATCGAGAGGAGTTCGAAATAGTCTGCTCATCCTTCTATATATATTGGGACCTCTCATTGCAACACAGAGTCAACATGGAGTGTGAAAGAAGAAAGAACAGTAATGTGACTCTACAAGGTCACTGGCAATGACCATAGATCTTATATCACGCTACAGTTGAAGATTCATGGGTGCTTGGTATTTCACAATAATATTGATAGCACCATTGACCCTGATATCTCACAAAAGGGATGACAGACTCGGAATGCAAACAATTGAAGAAACCGTCGTGCATATATTCATTATAATCATTACATCCACATTCATAACGAAGTCTGAGAAGGAGACTGGTCGACATCCTTCAAGTTGGATGACCATCATGGGACACTCGGCAACAAACGACCCTCCCGAAGCCTTGTGAGCTCTAGTCCAGTCCGTTCCATTTATGTCCTAGCTTTAGTCCATGCAGACTAGGCATCGAGCAGCAAGCGGACGATCACGGCCTTCTAACTGATTTGGCCGATGACATATAGTAGAAGAATGCGCTGTTACTGGTCATGATCACATGGCTGCCGTCGCTCTTCAGCTCAGTGCATCACCCGTCTGTTCGTAACATTACGGTCTATAAGTTGGATAAAGGAAAACCCCGCCCCCACAATCTAGTCCGCTGATTTGGGTAATTGAATCCCGGTCTTGAGAGTCAGTAGCGAGGTCCACGACAGGCGCGAATAATACGGAATGGATCCAGTCTCGAGAGAACAATCAGCATCGATGCGGAGCGTTCGCATTGCACTTGGGATATAGCGTTTCGCTACCCCCCCAGCTATGCCAGCGCTTGCCCACCGGTATGATACTACTCCAACCCCACGTGCCGCACAAAGTCACAGCCTGAGCCTCGTCGAAAGTTGCTCATTTTGCCAATACCTTCGTAGACACACACGTTGGATACCTCTACATGACTACCCATCATTTTTATCACTGCCCGCACACAGAGGGCCTTGAGTTGAAAACCACCTTGCTATTTGGTGCCATTGACAAGGAGAGATGAAAGGAAGAAGACGGGAAAGGGTGGGGGAGAACAGCACGAAGTTGTGCTTGCACCGTCTTGAACGGGAATGGATACAGTTAAAGAGAGGGGAGAGAGCGACGAGGGCATATGTAATGACTGCAACGGCAGGACAACGACGTCCACTGCACAAACGAGCACCATCGACAACGCTGTTTCGGTCGGGCGGTCCTTGTGCGTACTCACCTTGTGACACGCGATGGTGCCGGCATTGAATTAACCGAGTAGCAGCTGGTGTCGTACAGAAACGATGATCGCGTCCTTCCTGGCTTATGACGCCGGCTTCGTATATGACAGCCAAATCGCCAGTCACAGATGGGATGATCTCGACTAGGTGCAGGGCATAGATGATGATGCGGGACGTGGGTTCGCGATAGGACGGCCACTTGAGTTTTGACGCGGGCGATTGGAGCGAAAACATCGAAAACACGACGACAAACGCCTTTCCATCAAGTGTCCTCACCACCACATGTCTTTCATTGCATATTGCCGCCGTCATCCATTATCGGCACCCCGTCAACAACAACAGTCTTCCGCTGATGTCAGCAACAGAGATTAAGGGCCAGTTCAGAAGCTACAAGCTGGCTGGCTCTAACGCTGGTTCTGAGGAGGATTCTTTGGTTTGTGTGAATATTTGATTCGAACTCCCCGCGAGAACCAGGCTAGAATCAGCCAGATCGTGACTGCCGAACTGGCTCTAAACTCCTGACACCGTTATCGCCACCATAAGCCTATACCTATGTTGGCCCACAACGATGCGTGCCCGCACCGCCGCCGCCATTGTGAATTGTCATTGCTCCACGCTGTCACCACTATGTGCCCACATCATCACGTCTGCCTGAGGGAGAGGAAGGGGAAAAGGGAGGTGATAAAGAGAGGAGGGAGTGGCCATGGACAGTGGCCTTCCATAGTACAGAAGGAGGGTGGGAGCGGGCAGACCTGCAAAAGAGCAAGGACGAGAGAAGGAGGAGACAGCGCGGGAGAGAGCGGGGATGTGCTTACCGTCGTTGTTATCACAATTGTCGACAGAAAAAAACAATGTAGCCGCAGGCACAGGCGCAGGCGTGAGTGACGGTGACGGAGGTCTATGATCCGGATGAAGACCAATGCACGCTCTATAAAGAAATGCGCGTCAATACAGCGGCTTTCTTGAATCCGAAACAGGTTTAAAGCCTTGCAATGGCGCTGTGGAAGCCAAGAATCAACGATGACGGATATGGCACAGAGACATTTCAAGCAGGCACCACGAAACCGCACGACTTGTGGCCGTAAGTGACGGTAGAGGATCGTACATAATTGGAAAAACGACTCACGAAGACAACCCAAGAAACTACTGGGTTATTAGCTCTCGTCGTACTACTGCTTCCATTTTTCTTAAAGCCGGAAGACAACTGTAGTGCATGCGGTACTTCAGTCTGGCCAATGGCCATGGATCATGTAGAGTGCCTTCATCGTGCTGTAATGCCAACTCTGTCCTCCTTTGCTGCCGTATCACAAGATTCTCGTCGATGCTCTAATTTCCCATGTCTCATGCTAGTGGGGTGATCATGTTCTGAGCTTGTTGTGATCGTAATCCTTGAGGCACCACCAAGCCGGATCAACGTTCCGGACACTGGCCAGAGACTCTCACTGGCAGACCATATATCAACGTCCGCACTATGCCTTGCAGCGCCCGCACACTCAAAATCCAGTGTCAACTCCCTTAACTCTGATGGGAGATACAATTCATTTAATAGAATGTTGCATCAGAAATAAGAAAAAGAGAACTCTCTAGAAGTCAAAAGGCCGTTTGAGCCATCCAGACACATTTCAAAAGCCCGGTGGCCGTTCCTGACAGAATTGCACCTTCACAAGACGAACATGGACAGTACCTTTTTCGTTCTAACGGCCTCTGTGGAGACTATCAGGGGTCCTGGCACCTGTTATTAGTACGGAAGGCCCCGCCAATGGTTCTGATTGTGATTACTTTCCAATTGGACATAAGAAAGGCCTTAATCATCACAGGACCATGGCCTCTAAATCTTATGACGGAGCCACTCTGAATCCTTATAAGTGGAGATAGATGGATGGATGGATGGATAGATAGATAGATAGATAGATAACTAGATATATTAGGACAAAGCATGGACACCAGGCCACACCGCCGTTACTCCTGTAGTTGCAAGTGAATCAGAAGGTTCGTCAATCCGTATAGTGTAGTAGTATTTTGGCTTCAGCTTGCACATATCCGAAGATGAATGGGACGGTAGCCATATCATTGACCTTCGGGCTCCAGCATAGTTCGAGGGTTTGAACGTTATGAAGCATCTCTGAATGCCACCTGTTTGTTAGTACTGAGATCACCTGGGGGTCTCATACGTACGACTCAGATAAGGAGCAGCTATTCAACAACCGACACGAGTCACCCGAGCTGGGAGCAGGAGGGGATTACATGAGATATAAGATTTCGTTAGGAGACCGCCCCGAGGAAATGTGTTTACGCACGCGCGCACACGTGGGGCTCGGAATGGTCGATAAGGAGCAGTCATTCAATTACGAGAAAGGGTGGTGTTAACGTAGTGCGGCATGGATTGAGTAATATTGAGTGCCAAGTACTTATGGCAGGAACTTATCTTTCCCTGCCTAATACAGATCTAGGGCCCGAAGTAACGAACTTGTTCCCTGAGCCGCTGAATTCAGTGTACTAATGTGTGATCCTGTGAAGGATGAACGACATTAAGGGATATACAATAACTGAAGGCAGAGTCTGAACCGAATCCGATGCAGTCACTGCCGTTGACATAGCCGAAAGCAATCTCTCAGGACCCCGAGGACTGGCCGGAGACTGGTGAGTTGCATCACAGCCACGGCTCTGATTGGACTGTAGGGCTTTGTGTGAAACTTCGTGGCAAGACTGTCCCTCACGTACTCGGTTGTAGTCAAGTGATATACATGGAAGTATACGTGTATACGAGACTTCACGCAACGTGAAGGGGTTTCTGGCGAAGACGTGAGAGACACGAGAGCGCATCTTCATGTAAGTATGACGGTAATCGGGAACCTGAAGGTCACTTGAGCGACTGAGCAGTAGTTCTCCGTTGCTGGCCTAACTGAGGTAGTCGGTCTGGCTAGAGCGCCGTGTTCCTTTTGTGGGGGTAGGAAATCGAAAGGAACTTCTGGAAAACCATCCGAAACGGGCCTTCTTTAGAGCACCGGATTCGAACTCACTAGGCCCGGATAACAGTTATCCTGAAAGATGATTGCAAGTACTAGATCTCCACGACTTGAAATCTGGCACACGCTTTTATCTCTCCAGCTATTCCCGCAGAATTCACAAGTAGAAAGCTGAATATACGGCGGGAAGGTAACATTGTGAACGCAGTAGACGGTGTGCTTACGTGATACAATGAAAGACAAAATGGCGCAAAGTAAAGAATGAAGAGAGGAAGTTCTGTCGGCATTCTGGAGCTCGAAATGACCTTCGCAGAAGGTTTCCAGACCTCTCTGTTCCTCTTGTCTTTTCCGGGAGATGCTCTGTGTATTGTGACGGCGACGGCCAATTCTCGTACTCTCGTAGCCGATGTACACGGTTGAGCTGCGCCTGGGCTTCTTCTGACTTCTTGGCCCTTATATAGGACACCTCGTTGGCCTCTTTACGATCACTTTGGCTCTCTCTCGAGTCTATCTGGCCAGCTTCGCCCCTTCACTCTACCCTTTTGAGCAGGTCCATTTTCTAGCGCTGTCAGAACACTTATAACCCTTTGTTGCAAGGCTTTATCACTTCACCTCTCATCCTCCGCCAGCTATTCTGTACAAAATATACGATGCCTGACTCCAAAATTGCTGTTACTTCTCAAAGGAATGGTGCCTCAGTACGTTTCCGTGAAAAACTTGGAACTGTGCGCTCATTTATGTCAATAGGTAAACGGAGATGAACAAGGCTGTTCTGATAGTGGGCTAGGTAGCGCAAACCAAAGCAATACAGGTCCAAATGAACCTATTTCGACGTTCCTGACGCCTGCTCCCGTGCCTGGCGGCCTAAGCCCTCCCCCATACCATTATCGGCGGAGGAAAGCAGGTGTAGTTGCGTGACGAATCGAAGGTTAGTTGTGCAGGTGCTCATGATTTGCGACGATTCTGATAGGAATATAGACCAAACTGAAATGACCTAACGAAATATGACGAGGAGCTATAATGTATAACTGCGAGTCGAGCAATGTATCATACATGAGCATGTTGGGCATTGGATGTACTAGATCAGAATTCGTAGACACGCTGCTTTAGTGCGGAGCTTGAAAACCCCCAGGCGTGACCCTCGCACGACCAACCCGACGCTTTGCAAGTCGTTTTCTTTTCGTCTCCCTCCACCATGGCTCTCTCTTTCATTGGGTTCGTAACGAGGTCTTTCAGGCCACTTCTCCCTTACTGACGACCCTCAGTGTAGAAAACCAATATCTCTTATATCCCATTCAGATGTTCGCTACAGAGGTATTCTCGCCGGCATTGACCCCGCCGCGTCAACCATACAGCTCTCGAATGGTGTGTCGTATCATCCACTTTTGTCACCGTCTAGCTATCTGATGTTGTGGAAAATAGTCTTCTCGATGGGTACAGAGACTCGACGGTAGGTATCTGGTCCACTTTCAAACGTTCTGTCATTGTCACGATGAATCCAATACGGATGTAAAGAGCCACAGCTCAACTATCCGAGAGCGCATAACTCACGTGTGGATGTTTCCGTTGCCTTCCTTCTGATTTTCCAATCCTCCTTTCCGTCGTTGAGTTGATGTGATACTAATATGTCTTATAGACCACCTGCTGAGTTCATTCCCCCTGTGCAAGAGCCGTATCAATATATCATCTTCCGCGCATCTGAGGTGAAGGACTTGGCCGTTGATGAGCCTGCGCCACGGAGAAGTGTACATGATGATCCTGCCGTGCTTGGAGTGAGTGTCCAGTCCTGATATTGACATCATCCCCCATCCCCTTCAGTGAAAGGATTGGCGGATGTGAGCAAGCTGAACTTGCATGACCGATTTTACATACAAACCATGGGGATATATCCCGTTACCTTCCTTCCGATTCCTTGGACTTTCTTTGACGTTCCGTCGTGTTGCGCATGAGTTCTCACGCAACCCCCAGGCTTCGGCTCCAGCAGTAAACAATGTGTACAGCCCATACGGTGTACCTCCGTTCCAGCCCCCTTCAGGGCCTGGTCCTGGCGTACCTCCTATGTCACAAAAATCTCTCCAGCAACAGCCACCCCAGTCCCCTTATCATCCGCACCCGCCACAGCATGATGTCTCCCCATCCAGTCAAGCGTCGCAGAACACCGCACAGGTGCGGACCACAGCCACCGCAAATGGTGCTGACCCCACTCGGCGAAATGGTGTACATTCCGCCGCTGCATCATTGGAGACAGTTGAACGTGCACTAGGTGATCTGCGCGTATCGAATGGACGTAACAACAATGGCCGACGAGGCGGGCGGGCAGCACAGGCGAAGGCAGAGATAAGCGTCCCTGCGACAGATTTTGATTTCGCCAGTGCGAACGCGCGGTTCGATAAGGTGTCACTGGCCAGCGGGAGCAAGAGTCCAAAGACCAAGGACGAAAAGGCAGGTGCGAAGGAAGATGGTGAAATCAGTGAAGACAAGGATAGCGACTGCGCATATAACCCGACCAAGTCGTTCTTTGATTCCTTGTCGTCGTCGACGCAAGGTGCGGCAGGCAGTCAGGGAGGTGGTAGGGGACGTGGACGGGGTGGCGGGCGGAATAGGCGTGAAGAGGAGCGGGAGCGGAATGTTGCGACGTTTGGCGAGCCGGGCGGGGTGGGGCTCATGGGGCCGGGTGCGTATGTTGGTGGTTGGGGAGGACATGGACGGCGAGGCAACCCGATGCGCGGGGTCGGGAGGAATACCTAGGCCGTATGGGCCACTCTGGATGACCATTGTTTGAGAGATGTCGGTATTAGAGGAGGCCTGCTCCTTTCTGTGCTGTTATGTCTTTCTTTCTGGGTTTGCGAGTGTCGTACTTCCCCGTCTTTTATGGTGAGCCACCGCCCTTCCCCGCAAGTGATCTTGGTGTAGCTTTGTCCCTTATGCATCAATAAATTTTATCCACTGCTCTCTTTGTAATATTGAATAGCGCAAAGAGGGCCACACGAGGGCTCACGATAGTCGTTACAAGTGTTTGGGCTAGCGTACACAAAATCACATGAAGAGTCTCACATAAAGAAGAATCGGCTTTCTGCTGCTATCCCTTAATGTGAATGAGTTACAATAATTTTGCGGTCATGATCGGTCGTGGGCAATAAATAAACCTATACAATCAGAACGAAATATTCAGCGTCCCTGGATATCATATACCATGTGCTAGCAAGCTGCAGATTGAGGCGATCGCCACGAACACCTTCACCACGGGCGCTCAGACCGACTGTGACTTGGAGGACTCGCTATCACTGATGCTGTCACGTTGCATCAAGTTGATGGTGACGTGGCACTCAGCCGCGATCTCTGATTTGTCGACCTTGCCCTCGCCAGGACCGATTATGAGCTCGTCGGTCTGGGCCAGGTCATTCTGCATGTGCGAGCGCGCATCAGATCGTGTCCCCAGTACACATATGTTCGCTGGCCGTTGCAGCGCGGAAAGAAAGACTTGCCTCTGGGCACGGGCCTGGCTCGAAGTGCAGCGTGGTGAAGCTCCGAGTCTCCGAGTCGTTCGCCGATTGCCGATCCGTGTGCACGATTTTCGAGATCTGGATGGTGATGGTCTCGTTCACCTGGGCCTTTTTCCTGGAAGACTTTCTAGTATTGAGGAGAGCAAGGACCGCGTTGAGATTTACTGAAAACGCGGGGACTGTCATGCGCGGGCGGTGTGGATATGGACACGAATAGGGACGTACGCTCGCTGATGGCGAACCACATGCCGACGGCCATGTGTCGTCCGCCAAAGACGAGCTAAAAGTGGGGGCGTCAGGAAGGGCATTGTTGATGATGATGGCTACGCACGGCTATGATGACTGCAATGGTCCATAGGCTAAGAAGTGCGCGAAAACCGTCAGTGGTTGTCCGATGGCAGAAGCGCTGAAGCGGAACGGACCTGGTGAGAGACCCCGTTGAGATGATGTATACAACGAGCTTGCTGGCCATCCTATTCGTTCTGCAGCGGGTTCTCGTCAGAAATTAGGGTGGCGATGGAAAGGTGCTGCGGCACTACCTGGAAGACTTTGGCGGGTTTTTCCATAGCAGGATGCCGAATATAATAGTGATGAACCAGCTCGTAGCAGCCATTATGATCAAGTTGGTGTGGTAGTGGCTCTGTGGAATCAAATTCTTGAGCCGATGTCGTGGGGACTGGTGTGTTGACCTACTAGATGAATACGAGAGTCGAGCACGGAAAACCTGAATCTGTATCGGTCTGTGCGTCAGTACACAATAGCCTGTGATAGTGTAGCTGCTGTCGTACGCTTCAGAGGTGAAATCTACAGGCGTGAATAGTCACATTTTGCACAAGTGCAAGACGACAACGGCGCAGGGACTTACAGATTCCATAGCCTGGAGAGTTCGTGATCAATAATCTGCACTCTAATGAAACACAAGTCGCCTCACCGAAGCTGCAAGCATTAAGCCCAACCTATGGATGTACTTCAGGACGGATTAATCAATACTTGTCGGGAGCTTGACTCGTACCAGGATACCGGAAAGGATCATGTCGTCGTTGCTAACTGACCATTGTGTTTATCAGCGAAGTGCAAGGCAGCATTTTAAAGGTAAGGAAAACTCACGTTCCAAAAGTTGTTTGACAAACAAGCTAAATAAAAATTAGATCGCTCTGTCATCCCTCAGTGAATTCGACGAAACAGGGAACGAACCACAACACGCAGGCATTGGAGATGACCTAGAACAAGTGAATGGTTGGAAAGCACTCCGCTATGAAGTAGAGACGGCCCTTACCGTAAGTAGAACAAAGGTCTTCCAGACACAGTCATTAAGTTGAACAAGAATCATCGCGGGACACACTCACAGGAATTTCCCTGGGGCACCAGCAAGTCAGCGTGATGAGCCGCGTCCAGATAGCTCATGGCGTTAAGACCTACCATGGTTCCAAGACTGTAAGACTTGGACCCCGACTAGGATTCGCTAATTCGCCAAAGATCGTATATACGCCATACGGCACGACAATGGCGTGCAACGTATCAAGTAACCTGAGTTGCAAATAGTTCAGACTTTTTGTCTAGGAAGGAGTAAGTTGACTGTCGAGGTCACCATAAGAAGCCGATCTGTGTCAGCATAGATAAGTAACAGTAAGGTTGTGGTCGAAATGACAAACGACTCACTAAGATCTTTGCAAGCACATGATCGCCATGGTACGCGGTGTAATAAGTATACATCTGTAGCGACGTTACGCCGTAGAGGCTTGTAAAGACTCGCGCATCAGCGACGGTAATGTGAGCTCATTAAAATACTCACAACCCAACGACGAACGTCCCAGCGTATAAGGGGGCCATTATCGACTCCAACGATGTGGCTAACATATTGGTTTACGAGACACTTCCTGCGGCCCAGGAAAGTCTGAGCGGGGCTCGTCTTATACTTGGAGTATCGGGTGACATCTGTTCCTGCATCGAACCTTATCAATGTGATACCATGATCTTCGTAATCATCCGCTTTGATGGACTTACAAGGATGTAACGCTCAATCCCTCTTGACCTCGTTACTGGGACCAAGGCAGACCCTCGGTCACGTTCCCATAGCATGGCCGTAGTGTTGCAGCATCTCTCCGAGAAATTACGACCTGCCTGCGTCTGTTACAGACCCCAGCACAGCTACGGGAGGTCCGGGGCGCGCCACGGCGCAATGCAGTGCGGCAGGAAGCTGGTGAAGTGATCCCAACAGCTTTAGAACTTGAGACGGTCATATTGATAAGATCATGCGCACAAAGTGGATTGGGCGTAGCTCCAGCTGAGCACAATGGGTTTAAACCGACCAAGGCTGCCACAACGTTCCTATCATGATCGAGCGAGACGCGCACGGTCAATATCCTCATAACCGGTTTTGAATGCAGGGCGCCTTAAAAATCACGGGGTTTTCTGCAAAAGGAATACTTCGTCATCATCATTGACCTACCTCCTCGGAGGACGAGATATGGTGCTATTCGAAACACCTGCGATGATGAGCCCATCGCTCATATCTCATTCCAAAGCGACAGTCTGCTTTGCAGCTGGGAGTCTGTACGCCGCCAGCACCGACACAGCTTGGCCATGTCTGAGGGCGGTGCGAGACTGAACGGTTCGATATCGTTGAATGTATGCGCGCGCCAGGACCAGCAGAGTTGAGAGATAATCAAGTGTCACGACCCAAATCCCAATTGTTTGTGATTGATTCCGCAGCCGCTGAATAGAAATTCCCACGGCCCGGCCTAGTGTGCACTGCCCTGCCCTTGGCAGTAAATCAAATGTAACTGTATCTGCCCACATACTGCGCCATCTCATGGGGCCCGACAGCGGTGTGAAGCAGACCATTCCTCTTTGCTGCTGCTGCTGCTGCTGCTGCTGCTGCTGCTTGATGGGAATCGTGTATACAAATGACCCGGGATAAATACCGATAAATTCCTGTACTAAACACGACGGTGGGCGGTGGGTATACAATGTAACACACAAAGTGCTCTGGGAGGTATTCAATAAAAACTACACTTCATGCGACCTCATGCTGTTCCACGTCGCCCAACTCCCAGGTCCAAATCCTCGAGGTCCCAGTGCCCTATCAACGATGCGCATGACCCCGACAACCTTTTCCTCTTCCCACCGCTTCCCAATGATCTGCACACCCACTGGCAGATCCTTCATGGCATCCACATTATAGACTCCTTGTCCATCCCTCTGGTACAACAGCGACTCCAGAATCTTTGATCCTCGCCCAGGTCCAGTAAACCACTCTTCAGTGAGCTGGTCTTTGTGGGGGTCGACCCGAGTGACCGGGATCACGCCTACGGGGCTATCAACTAGGTTGTACAGGAACGTCGCACTGGCAAGGGGCGACAATCTAGCGGTGGCGCTAATTTCCGCAACAGTCAAACTCGGAGAGATGAACGAGTGGTCGGACCAGCTAATGCCACGTACCCATGTGGAACTGCCGGCACAGCTTGCACCGGCGCGATGATGGCGTCAAACTTGTTCTTGTGCCATACCTGGCGCCAGTCCTAACGTGAATCAATAGCACCCGGAAAATATGAGTGGGCCGCACCTCTTGTGTCCACGACAGGATATAGTCCTGTTTGGCTGCATTGTAGCCGTACAACTCTGTGACCGACTTCTCTCTGGAATGCAAGAAAATCCGTGGAAAAATAGTGTCTTTACTGATCATCCGAATGGCCCAAGCAAGGATGGTACGCAAAAACCCTGGTTTGATGTGCTCAGACCTTGCACCTTGCGACTTTGAGAAACAAAGCTCATACCAGGTAGCTTAGGGCCAAGAGTGACCAGGGCTAAGCATGAATCCTGATGAACGGCAGGGCATGTCAGAGCTAACCTTAGTATTGCTACAGGATTCAGAGTCCGTACCTGCGGATCCGGGCCCAGATGTGACAGTAATAATTTGTACTTATCTGCAGAGGACAAGGCAACATATAGCTCGACCGCACGTACAGCTGTTCGTCCTTCGTGAGTGTTACGGTTCACTGATAAACGAACGATGGCATACGTTCATAAAGTTCGAACTCGATGCATTCATGCCCTTCTTCGCGCAGGGCTTCCACCGTCTCCAATACGGCGCGTTTGCAGACAGGCGAGGCCTTGATAAAGTTGTCTTGAGAATTGGTGTCAGCGTCGGCAGGAAGGTGTGGTCGTCAGGCCACTCACCGGTCGTGTAGTAACCGAAACGCAATTTCTGTGGAGCCTCTACTTCGCGGTATGGAATTGGTGCAGGAAAGTAATTTCCGTCCTTCTTCCCAAACAGCACACGAAGAACCGCTTCCAAGTCGTCAACAGACCTGCAGACATACATGTACACAGACCCATCGTCAGATACTTCATGAAAGACTGGAGGATGCACTTGCCGACCAAAGGGCCCTTCGGTGACAGGAATGTTTTCGGCCCCCATAGTCGGTCCTATTATAGAATTTAAGATTCCGAGTCAATGACGCAGTCCCGACGACAGCTAGATGGTACGCACCTATGGACCCTTGCGTGGCAATCCGTCCGAAACCAGGTTTGAACGAATAGAGACCGCAGTAAGAAGCAGGAATCCGCATGCTTCCACCGACGTCAGACCCGTAGCCGAGGACGGCCCCGTCGAAGGCGAGCAAAGCTGCTTCGCCACCACTCGACCCCCCACTTGTGTGCGCTGCGCTGAACGGGTTGGTTGTTCGGCCCCATAGAGGATTGTTACACTCAAAGGCGAGCATCGTTTGCGGGACGTTTGTCTTGGCGATGATGATGACACCAGCCGCGCGCAGCTCACGCACCACCTATGTGTCATGACAAAGCATCACAGGTGAACCAAGTGCTCAAGAGTGGGCCAGGATCACAACGCACAGTCGCATCGCTGCTTGCCGGTTTGTTCGCCCATTGTGTGAAGCCGATGGTAGTGTCTACGCCCTTGATATTAACTATTTTGCTGCGTCAGTTCATATCTGTTCATGACTGACGGCATTGGTTCTCACATTTATCCTTAAAGGTCATGGGTACGCCATGTAAAGGTCCTCTCAACTCCTTCGTTTCTGCGAACTCCCTGTCAAGAGCGGCTGCTTCGCATCGAGCCTGGTCAAACAGCACTGGATAATGAACTTCGAAGACCGTTCTGGTAAGAGTGTGTTCTAATCTGCGCACCTTCCGTCAAGCAATTTGTCTGCGCATGGGCGTCTGCTGCTCGTGCGATGTACGCCTCCAATACTTCCGACGCTGTCCATTGGCCAGTCTGGATGCGCCTCACAATCTCCGTTGCTGTCAGTGGCGCAGTGAATGATACTGTAACACAGCCTTCAAATAATTACGAAAGAGATGCGTACCCGTGGCACATAAATACTGCTCGTGCTCTGCAGAGACAAATTTCCCCGCTGCGGCCAACGCTGCGTCACGTGACGCACGCTTGGACTGTATGACCGATTTATACGACGCCGAGCTGAAGGGCCACATTTCGGAGATATGAATCTGTAGCTGCAATCGATGCCGGGCATCATGCAATGAATGAAATCAGCGACGAACGCGGGACGGCAGGAAGAGGTGGACTGACTGACATCCTCGCTTGAAAACGGTCGAGGGATGAGAAGCAGTAAGACAGCTGGCAAGCACCCAGTTTATTAGGGGAGTCTGGGTGTGGCAAGAACAAATTACTAATGAGCGTCGGGTAGGGTAGCTATTACCAGCGACTTCTCAGTTCCTGCCACACCCATTTCTGTGAAGTCCATCAAGCGGCCAACTTCCCATAATCATCGTAATTGCTTTTCCCATCTCACCTGGATGAACCCTCCCTGAAGGCCTGAACCCTACTTGTCACGACAGTTTTAGCAGGACCAGTAGGACAGCTGGGTACATCTTACCCTGGCAGCTCAATGAAACGCCAAACTTATGATTTGGGTAATGATTACTCTATGCAGTTCACTGTGTCATTTTACAATGATTATATCCGTGATGTAGAGTGTTTTATGGCGTTGGTTTGGGTGAGAGATGACTGCAGACTCTGAGCCTGAAAGTGTACTATTTCACAACTTGATAACAAGCGGTATCACAAATAAGCACTGACCTAGTCTCTTCGTGGAATACTGTGGGGAAATTTTGAGCGTACATACGGTACTACAGTAGTATGGTCGTGTCGACCCTGAGATCTGAGTCATAGAACGACCATGCATCTAGTCTCCATCACACGTATACAGTGCATCACAATTGTCCCTGCAACGCGCTGCTATAGTACCACTGCTACCACTGTTTGTGTGGACGCCATTGGGACCGGGCTCACCGCTGCCATCGCCAGCTACTGCAAAACGACTATTTTCTGCTGAAGTCAGCAACGAGACTAATCTCTAACATGTTTATTCATCGCGATCCTGTGGGCGTTTGGCTGACCACTGTATAGGCGCGGATTCAGAATCGTCATGTGGGATGATCATGAAGACTGATTACTTACGTGGGCAGTACTTCTGTGACGTTCATTCAACGCTGTTGACTTTGTTGGCTCCACACGTCCTAGGAATGATGCGAACCTGGAACCATAGAAATCTAAGATCGCCTGTTCCCCCACCATGAATACGGACGGATCCTGCCTAAATAACAAATCTGATGAGGCGAAAACAGAGAGCGGTGCTGCTGATAACCTCTGGAAAATGGCCGTAGCCCTGCTTCCCGACTTGAAGTTGAATAACGCCAGGGAGCTCGTCGCCATCCTCATCGCTGCAGCCGCCGCGGTATCGCGGGGCCGCGATGATGCTGTAGAGAGTCCCTGCATCCGGGATCATGATACGTCCGTGGTCCTTCCGCCAGTTCAAGTGTTTGGTCAGGCCATTAATGGCAGATTCGAGTCGTCGAAGAGTTGCAGGTGGTGCACGTTGTGCACCACCTTCCATAAAGTGGGCGACTAGTGGAAGGCCATAGCAAGTTAGCAGGTTAGTAACAATGCCGGAAACGACGGAGCCGACCAACTCGCCTGATGGGCGCCACGAAGACCACGCCGGATGCCGTCGATTTCGGCTCCAACGTGGACTTGTACCAATGGCTCAAGCACCGCCGTGCGCGGGAAATTGCTCCAACGATGGTGGGCGTTAATTGGAGAACGCCCACGACTTCAATCGGTCAGGGACAGGATCTCGCGAACCCATTCGTGCCTTCTTGTAACGCTGCGTTCACGACGCATAACGATGTGGGGCCTACTGGAAAAAAGATACCTGACCACGAGCAACGAGGGACCTGCAGTATGTGCAACATGTGAAACATCTCCTCACCCTCAGGACAAAAGCCAGTATGTGGCCTGGAGAAACGGCTGTGGCGCGACGTATCCCTTGGCTTCTCACTAGGCGTGGCATTGCAACACTGATGCTGCTTGGCAAGAATTTGCTATATGGAAACAAAGGAAACACCCAGACGGAGAGTCACATGAGACAGGGGCACGCATGTTGCCGGAGAAACAGGAAGATAATATCTGAATCAAGGTACCTGATCTGGAAACTGTGCATAGAAGAGGATAAGACCAAGTTGCATACAGAGCAAGGGATCACTAACAAATGGCTTCATGCTATAAACTCTAGGCAGCAGCTGAACTGCCTGCTTACAAACACAGTACGTTACGACGGCGAAGCCCTCTGAAGCCTCATCGTGACTTTGTAGAGGGGTGTAATCCCCCTCCTGAACTACAGCTTGGACTCCCCAAGCTCCACGAAACACAGAGAAACTTAAGATCTGGCGGTAGATGTCGCATGACACCACGGCAGTCTCGTCATCTTCTGAGCGTGGCCCGATTCCTAGGTTTGTGCCTACTCGACATATTGCGTATGTATCATCTTCTGCCTTTGAGCCCGTTCCTCATTGGCGCGCAGTATGAATGAGGACCAATGGGTGGTCCGGGAAGGAAGGAAGATGGTGCGAGGGCACATGTGTCGGGCAGCGCTCTCTAGCCTTTGATACGTGACAACAGAGTTCCAAGATTGTGACTGTCAACGATGCTGACTTCTGATCGACCGGCGGTGAAGCGGTGACAACAATTGGTCATTCAATAGTTGTGCTTCATCTTGCAATCTTCGCAGGAGATCACATCTTCATCAAGAAATGAAAGTTCGCTCTAAATTAGGCTCAAACCCGTGATCAAACGAACTGTGACCGCCGTGCCAATACTTCAATGCCGACGGTATCTTCCGCATCATCACGATCAACTGCGCGTCGTGAGCACATCTGCCATGCCATGCCATGGCGCCTCGGCCGTAGATCTATCTTATCTCCCATCACGTCCATCGTGTCCATTCACCATCGCTGTCGTCGTCGTCGTCGTCGTCGTCGTCACCAACCATGATGGCGTCCCAGACAACTGCTGACTCCGATCTCGCCTCCCTGCGCCCCCACCCCGACTTTAACTTCGACGACGCCTCGCTCCACATCCGCCATCCGCCGACGCTCTACAATGTCCATCGTTCGCTTTTCCTCCGGCACGGCACCCCCGCCCTCGCCGCGCGCCTTTCCCTCTCTCCCGTCTCATCATCTTCTGTCCTCTACATCCCGGTTAAGCCTACCCTCGCACATGCCGACCTCGATGCGCTCCTCGCGTATCTCTACCATGACCAGTGCGTATCCCGTCCGTATCTTGCTTCTTATCCGTTGCTATGCGACATTCGCCGTTCACAGCCCCCTAGACGAAACGACGCCCTTCCCCCGCCTCGCTTCGCTCCTTCGTGCCACGGCTCCCCATGCCCTTGCTATGCCCACTATCTACACGCGCGCCCACGTGTGCCTAGCTGCCCTCTTCCCTGGTGGCTCATCGCCATTTGCTCACCGTCACCCTCCTGCATACGTTGAGCCCGCACTCGAGCTTGCACTCGTTCTTAATGCTGATATCCGGGTGCGCCTCACCCGTCCCGCGCTGCGTCCCCCCCCCTAACCCGTACATCAAGGTGAAGAAAGCACTCGTTTACGGCGTCGCGACCACGTGCGATTTTGACCCCACAAACGCACACAGCCCTGAAAACTCAGCTGAGCAACCATGCCCTGAAGATGCACATGCGTCCCTCTCTCCTCGTACCCAAGGCATTTGCCATCGGGTGCTCTCCGCGCTCGTCACGGACTACACCCCTACTCTCTTTACCGTGCGCACTGTCTCCCACATGCCATGCACAGACGCCGTTGCCGATGTCTGGATGTCTGCCATCGCTGGCCCCGCCATTGCCAACGGTGAGGCCGCGGAGCCACTGGAGTCACTGGCGCGCATTGCCGCCAGGGACTGGCGTGCGGAAGGGCTATGCGCTGAATGCGAGGAGAGACTGAGGAGGGAGTGCGCGGAAGAGGCAGAGGGGGTGTGGGAGAGACTGGGGAGCTGGGTTGAGGAAGCGGAGGCCGCAGAGGGTCCACCACTGGAGGCAGCAGGGTCTGGGGATTAATGAAATGAAATGACATATAGATGTTGCCATCATGTTACCGTCCGGTCTCTGCCAGACGCCAAAACACACAACGGTTCGTATATAGATCTCAATATTGTCTCATGATACGAACCAGCATCCCGCACAACGGTGAGTGTACTATCCAAGTGTGCTTGTTCATCTGCAAGCTTTTGACCGCAACACCTACATGTAGTATAAGTTTGTGAAGGAGACTAACTTTCAACCTTACCTTCCTCAAGTGCTAGAACTAGTCAACAGCTACAACTCAGATCGTCATCTGAGCGACCTCGAGAGAAGATAAAGAACGCCTAGGCAGTGGGTGTGTTCCTCCTACGATGTCAAGCCTGTCAAACTCACCTCCCTTCTGCCACTCATCCTCTGCGTCCTCCACATCGCTGGAAAGCATCCCATCTTGCCGGGCCTAGGAAAGAGAACACCAGCCACAGTATCCAGGTGCTCCCTGGTCCTGACATGTCTTGTCGCGCAGTCCTTGCGAGCGGGGTCCCTTTTCTGCAGTCATCGCTGGCAGCATGTGCGTAACGTTGGGGCTTGATGCTGAGTTCCAGTTTGTGAATCGATTGGGCACGTCAGGCGTGCCCAGCGGATATGGTCTGCGGTCTGGGCCTGGTGTACTCACGAACGCGCATCTCGGCGCTGGCCTGTTCGTTTTGTGGCCCAGAAAACCGAGCTTGGCGCCACCGCCAACTGACTCATGGGTGGTGGATATAGAAAGTTTGTCTTAGGCCACTCCCGCAGCCAGAGCCATCGTGCTCTTAATCGCTTGTGTTACATCAGTGAAAGTAATAATCACCTGATGAAGCTCAGTAAGAATCCAATGCCTGCAGGTCAAGGCTAATACAGGCACTTTTTGCCAATAGAGTCTGTAGTGTGATTAGCACTCTAGTACGATAGATCTTCTTTCTACTTTACTTCGCCACACGTTTAGCAGCTTATCTAACATTGGTCCGTGCGAGCTGTATACTTACTTATAAAAGACCTCTTACAATCTATTGCTTCACTGATCCCTCTTGCATATGCCCAAGACAACATTTCAATAGGTTATGGGCCCTGCCCAGCCTATGCACTCTATCATCAATTTACTCCTTATTTTCAGTTGATGACTCTACTCTCACACCACTATCCTCATCATTATCCCTATCTCTCTTATCACCACCTCCAATGCTGCCTCCATCTCCAAGATTGATGTATGACTTGAACAGACAACAAACCATCTGTGTTGGGTAAACCTAATGAAGTCAGCCTTTATCATCATGGGCATCTGGCAAGCCATCACTACTTTCAAGCCACTCCCTTCAATCAGCACTGGAACAAACCTGGATGGCACTACCTATACTGCCAACAATGATGAAGAAATAGCAGGATGGGAGATGGATGATAGGAAAGCAAAAGTGGTAATCAACATGAGCATAGGAGAAACACCTGGTGTGCTAATAGAATGATGACATGCTCACTGCAAGAGAATGCTGAGATGCACTCAAGGAGGCATATGGTAAGCAAAGTGCCATGGTTGCTGTCATGTGCCTCCAAGTTTTATTCAGATGCCAGCTAGATACCACTTCCCCACTTACTCCACAGTTAGACATGCTCATGCTTGTACATGATGGACTCACCAGCTCTGAAGTCATCATCATACCACAACACTTTGCCATGATCATGTTGCAGGTACTCCCAGACTCCTGCTCACATCTCACATCTATCATACTCACTTCTTCTGATCTCACTAAGATAGACCTGAGCATCATATGCACACACATACTCAATGAAGAAGCTTGGACCACCTCACACTTGTCCTTATCTGCACTAAAGAGGCAATCAGATGCTTCAAGAAGGCCAAAACACACTGCAAGTGCACCAATCATACCAAATATCAGTGTTGGGCACTTCATGGAGCACTGGATGATGTGAAGGAGAAAAGGGATCAGGCAGGAGTATCACTCAATATGTTATCTGCATTGAATGACAAATCAACCTCTACTTGCTTCTATACTTTGAGTGATTCTTACTCTTGGTGCTGCATTTGTGGGTGTGCAGATCATATAACTCCCTTTAAAGATAACTTCACATCTTACTCCTCAACAATGCCTTCCACATCAGTGTGGCTTGGTGACAACTCTATTCCATGTGTTGGCTCAGGAACAATCTTAGCAACTGTGGAATGGTTGACAGGACAAACAAACATCACCTTAACAAAAGTCCTGCATGTCCTGAATGCTGGACACTGCTTCCTTTCCATCAGCAGGCTAGACAATCTTGGATTCACCATTACTCATGCCAATGGAGCCTGTGTCATATCAAAAGGGAGCATAGTCTAATGCTCTGGGTCTCTGCAACAAGGGAGCTATTGGATGAAGTTGCACCAACAATTAGCTATCAACTCTGTTGTTGCATCCATGCCCACCTCTGACATTTGGCACCAATATTTTGGCCACCTATCCCCTCATGTCATTCATCAGCTAACTCTAGCACAGGTGTTGTACACCACATCTAACATCTCTGCACCATGCAAAGGTTGTCAGCTTAGAAAGCAGACTAGTGCAAAAACCTGTTGCATTGCAACATTGTGTTATAAAGCATCATCTGTGAAAGTATGCATAGCTTATTGCAACAGAAAATAAAAGGAAATGGTACTCTATCTATCTACAGACCAAGTCCAATTTACAGACCAATTCCAATTACCTCTCCAGCTATAAAGTAAAGACCTATTGGATTGCAATGTTAACTGAATTAGACATAGTTAAATGAGTTGCAACATTGACTAAATAAGATACAATCAAATACTTATCTGTGTCATTATATATAAGTTGCAACAGACCTTGTCAATGTCCTTATCCCTGTCCCTCATCACTGACTGTCAACCATGAAAACTCATATCCATAGCAATGATGGCATGTGGTAGTATTGTAGGTTACAAATAGATAGAAGGACAGAAAAAAACACCCCTTAAACTGTGAAAAAAGCAAAACAGAAACATCAACTGTTTGATTACTATTGTATACTGGAAAACAAATAGACCCATACCCATACCCATACCCATTGGCAAAGCCTGTGTAGGTACATTGTATTGACAATGATCACTACTCATATATGTCCCTGTCCATAAACCCAGGAACTCTGCACCTGTGAAAGAGATGATTGTCAGAAAATAAAAGAGAAAATATGGTAATCAACACTGCCAAAACATTTAAGTGTAGATCCATAATAATAGAAGAAAGACCAACATGATTGTACAATCAAAGTACCCAGCCTACTTGCAGACACAATGATACTCATGAGTGCAGTAGCATGATTCAAGACAGAAAAACATAACCTGAACATTCTGCCCAACATGTTATTGTGTAAAGGGTTGGTATGAACAGAACCCACCAAGAGATTTGCAAAACATCACAATAGAGTAAATACCTGCTGCATTGAATTATCAACTAATTACAGTTGTTGATATATAGTGTGAGGCCAACACAATGTTGAAGCTGAACAACTGAAGAAAAGCTAAAACAAAAGGACAATCATGCTTCAACTAGTGGATATCCCAGATGATCAGAACTGAGGATAAAACACTAAGTGGACTATGCTATATATACTACCCTGAAGAGTGCACAAACCATGCTGTACAGTATAGGGCTGGAGAATGAGAAAGTACAGTAATGATGTAATACCTAATAATAGAAGGGATGTGTAAGTGCTGACTAAGGCTCTGCAGTAACTGTGGGAGTGATTGGTGATACTCTGCAGCAGGTGTGAGAAAAGGAAGTATAACTAAAGATGGAACAGGCTGATTGGAGATCAGACAACATACACATCATCGGCTGATAAAGATGAACAAATGGAATGTGTGACTGTGAGAATCACTTCCATAGATCAGGAGTGATTATAAGATCTATGATGATAGATGCATAAGAAGTATAGAGAAAAATGAGGAAAAATAAGAGGAAATTAGAAGTGGCCTGACATATAGCAACAGAGAATAAAAGGAAACAATGATAGATGTAAACAGAAGTGTATGAAAAATAGGCACAAAGTTGAATATAATTGATAGTTCTGTTGCAGGGAAGCTGAGGCTTTCTATGTGAGTTGAAGATGAATGAAAGAAGAGAAAAAGAGGGGACAACATTCATCTGCCAGTGTGCACCAGCATAGCTTTCTGAGTGCAAGCCAGGTGTGCACAGTGCAGTGTGTGTGTGCAGGAGGAATGTGCAGAGGTCCATGCAGTGGCAGCATGGGTGAGGAGTGGTGGCCACACTCCTTGTACAGTGGTGCAGGCAGGTAGGGGGTCATGTGCTGTTGACATGGTGGCAATGTGGCTGTGTGCTGTCTGCAGTGTTTGCACAGGCTATGGCAGGCAACTATGAACAGTAGCAGGGTGCAGAGATTGCTAAGAGCGGCCTATTGGACGGTCTTAGGGAAGGTCTAGTATGTTACTCCTGGTAACCAAGGTTTGGACGTTGATTTGATGAACGTAATAGAGGTTCCGAATGACGATGAAAAATGGGATCAACGATATAGTTACGAGGATGATTCCACCGATAATGATATGAGGATCCAGTTTTGCTTTTAGTGTAAGATGTCTGGATAGCTTTTAGAGTTCTTAGACTTAAAGAATGAAGCGAGTGGTTTAACGAGCTTAAATCAAGCGCAGTATAAGGAGATTCCCTAGATTGCGAAGTTGACAAGACTGGGGTTTAAGACCGCCAGTTTGTCAACTATTTATACATAACTGGAGATCTAAGTATAGTAAAGTTGCGCAGTATTGCGCAGTAAGTAAACGATAATGCACAGTAAGGCGCAGTAAATAAATGTTCATGTGATATAAGTGGCTCAGCCACAAGCGCAAAGTGAACTAGAGATAAACAAAGTACAACAAGAGCGAAAAAAGGGAGTCCTTGCTAATTGTATAGTAATAGTCCTTAGCAAGTAAATGTTATAATAAATAAAGAAAGATAAAGAGAAAAAGATAAGTCTTAATATAGTACTTGGAGCTAAGCTCACACTTAAGTATGTAAATACTTAAGTACTATAAAAGAGAAAGAAACTGATAAGTCCTTACTAAGTAAAGTGGAGCTAAGCTCACACTTGTAGTAATAATACTACACTTTACTAGTAAGTAAGAAAAGAAAAAGAAAAAAAGAAAAAGAAAAAAGAAACCGTTACGAGGTGCCAAAGCAAGTGCCTCGTAACAGAGATCCTCCCAGTATAGGAGGCATGTGAGTATCATTTCTGCAGAGGTGGGGTAGGTGTGGACAGTGAGGAGGTGCCACGATGTAAGTATAGGAACTGCAAGGTTGTTGTAAGATAGAGGATAAGACGGTATAATGAAGTACTCACTCAGTGTTGTTGTAAGACAACCACTGAGGGAGTGT